>CAJNIZ010043857.1:35742-49464 GCA_905231905.1 Symbiodinium pilosum
GGTACCACCAGGAACTACTGTCGGTATATTCGGGCTTTTGTTTCCATATTAAAGAGCTATTACTATACTTGGAGGCCCATGGGACTTAGTAAGTACTTATAACTGGGCTTATAACCCTAATTATAATCCCCCTGAATAGGGGTTACCCCAATTACAAGTAGGGTTATAATCCCAGTTATAAGTAGTTACTAAGTCCCATGGGCCTCCAAGTAGGGGGGATTGACCTAAAGGATATGGAGATTATTCAGTGCTTCTAGTTGGCAGCGGCGAGTCACAGGTAGAACCACTGCCAGAACCATATAGGGGTACCAAGAGTCGTACATAGAAATCCACCCCCAGACGTACCCATGATCAAAGAGCATGGGGTACAGGGCCTGAGGCTGAGTGATTGCGAATTCACGGATGGGAGCTGGTTTAGTTTCGGATTCAGGGATGGATATCTAGGCTTTAGGGTTGAGGGTTCACGGCTTCTAGGATCTACATTCCTTACAGCCCTACAGACATGTGTGGGATCAAAAGGGGTACCGCCCAATGTTTGGGGGGAACCCTAAACCCTAAACCCTAAACTTGTTTGCGAGAAGCTTGAGGACTGGAGGGTTTGGGGTCAGAAGTTCGGAGGATTCGGGCCCTTTAAAGGGATATTTTTTGGGATTATAAAGGGTGATGTTGGGGTTGTATAGGGATAATGGAAAAGAAAATGGACCCTAAACCCTAAACCCTAAACCCTAAAACTGATGATTGTTAGCGGCTTCGGGGCTGAGCTGCAGGTGATACTAAACAATAATGTTTTAACATATATTAGGGTTGTATTGGGGCTATATTAGGGTTTAGGGTTTAGGGTTTACTGGGATCAGCAATTTGGGTGGTTGTCAAAATTACGGTCCCTTTTTGGATCCCTATTATAATACGGCACCTAATACTTAGGGTATCATAATTTTGAATTGGGGCTATATTGGAATAATGGAAAAGAAAATGGAAACGACTATAGCGGGTTATATAGGGATTATATTAGACGGAAGCATACGCCTGAAGCAAGGGGCATCAAGATGCGGGATCTTCACGCCCACTTTGCCGGATCTTCTTATTTTGATGAAGAGCATGGAGCACCGAGAACGAAGCTCGCATCTCCAAAGCAACCGTATGGCTAATGGGTTGACATTTCAGAGGCTGGTTACCATGTTTGAGCAACCACGCAAGCATTTCCCAGAGGTCTAAATGTTACCCCTCATATTGAGCACCTACACCCCCCAAAACACTCCATATGTTTTGATGTAGACCCATGTGATCCCTACTATAGTTTAGGAGGACCCCCCACCCTGTAATAGTGGTATAATAGGAATATAATAGGACCCCTATTTAGGGTTTAGGGTTTAGGGTTTAGGGGTATAATAGGTATATAAGAGGACCCTAATATAATCCTTATTATCCCTTATAGTCACTATTACTGGGTGGGGGGTCCACCTAAACTATAATCCCATTATCAATGCTCCCAGAAACCCTGAGCTGTGTGCGGTGCAGAGGTGGCAAGCTTGTTGACACCACGGTTGGTGAGCCCAACGACAAGGCTTCATTGACAGGGGCAAGTGCTCATCATGCACATGTCTCTTCTGTATATGAGTGCTGCACAGCATTTTGCATGGGCTGCATACGACTTCCAACAGTGAGTAAGTTGGTTTTCCCGCAAAGGACATTGAATAGTAGAACAGGTAGAAGAACTCATTCGTCCCCATTTGTGTGAAACATCTGCTCAATATCTCATGGCTTCGAAGCTTGTTGGGGCACGCTGCATTAGGGGCTACACTTCAAAGACTAAGTGAGACATGGCGGCGCTGACACCCCAAATCACATGAGGCAGGATTTTATTGGCAGTCTCAGTGAGTCTATAGGGCTATATCCATAGGAATATTGGTGAGTGTATGTTGCCAACGAATAAAGACCATGTCATAAGGTTCTCATTGTAGGACTCGCCATCACGAGTAAGGCGGTTTGTATCATCAAAGAGCAGAACCCATTATCCCAATATAACCCCAATATATACCCCAATTTAATCCCTATATAACCCCTATATAAACCCTATAATCCCTATAGTTTTTGAGCAGCAAAGTTGGAAACTCCACGCACTAGGTGAAGGCCTTCGAAGGCAAGATGCTTGACATCAGCAGCGCGGCTGAGAGACCGTTGTCTCTGATTTGTGAACGTTCTACGTGACGTTTTTGTGTCCAAGCTCAGAAGCCACAAAGGCATGGAAGGTAACATTTGGGCCCACGCGGGGGGGCACTGCAGTGAGATAGAGAACAAAGAATCGTTCCAAACCTGCAATCCCATATCGCTACCCCAGAGCAGGTCAAGCACATCATTTACCACACAACGGTTGTTGCTGTCACCTCAATTTACTAATACTTCTGATAAGATTAATAATACACTTGGTACTAACTAGACTACTTGCTTTCGGTGCTCCCAGTTGTCCTTGCCTTTGTAGCTGGTGAATGCACATAAACCTTTGTGCAGGCGAACAACAGCAGTTACAAGCTCAGTAGACTAAGGTTGACAGTTCCTGCGGCAAGGAGCCACGGACTTTATCCTTACCACGACTAAGCCAGAGCAACACACAAAGATTATTCAAGCCGCAGACTTTAAGGGTGCCGCTGTTTGCATTGCAGGTTCCTGCCCTCTCTGATGAGGCAAGCGTGCAAGCAGGACTTTTGCTGTTGACAGTGGATCCCTGCATAGGTGCCTCCAGTGTCCTAAGTCTACTGGGGCAATAAACGCATCCTACTAGGATGCCAGCAAAATCCACAGCATCGTAAGTTGGTCTTGGCCATGTGCCAACAACAGCTCACATGGAAATGGTGCTTGCCATAGCCTGCGCGCATCATGAAAGGTTATGTAACTCTACATAGCTACGCGTCCACAACTACCTCTGGCGCGGGTAGCTGGATTCTGCGACTCAATGTTCAGGTTGCAAACTCCCGCGACCTAAATCCCCAAACCCTACACTTGACACTGTACACCCAGATCGCACCCCACGCGCTAGACCATGTTTTCGTTTTGAAATGGACAACCCAATGAACACCTTGATTTAATGTGGTCCTTAACAAAGGGGCTCCCGAAAGGGGCCCTTTAACTTTCTGATTGTCACAGCTGATTCCAAGTCCTGAGCCCTAAGCCCTAAACCCATAAACCCCTACAGATCCCCGAGTGAAACCTGTCAATCTGAGGTGAGGATCCGGGAACTTTGATGCTATACTGCCAGTGAGCTGCCTTTTGGAGGCGCTCTTCCCATTGGGGATCTTATAGGGATATACATGTAGGGGTTATATAGGGACCGTAATGAAGAAGCTCATGGAGAAGAACATGGAAAGTGACGTGCAAACTCACTACTGTTTTTTGTGCTGGTTTCGGAGTTTGGGGCTTTAGGATGTTAGGGTCTAGGGTATGAAGTGCACTGCTTCCCCATTAACTGAGTTGAAGCCCAGCTGACGGACTGCCAGCACGGCAAACCCTAAGCCCTAAAGCTTACGCTCCGGCTAGGCACCCGACTTTCGCAAACAAAACAGACGTATTTACAGCAGATTCATGGAGCTGTCAGTAAGTTCCCCTGTTGCTATGGCTGCAGCATCATCCTGTCTGCAACAGTGGCAGGACGCATGCAGGCAGTAACGGCCCGGGTGGGCCATTCATGTCCCACTATCGCTGCAGTTTTAGCAGCCGCGCATAAAACCCTAACCACCTCCAGTTTCAATTTCATTTTCCATTTTCTTTTCCATTTGATTCTCCATTATTCGGGTATTACCCCCCCCTTTA
The DNA here is from genome assembly GCA_905231905.1 of Symbiodinium pilosum. Classification (NCBI taxonomy): domain Eukaryota; class Dinophyceae; order Suessiales; family Symbiodiniaceae; genus Symbiodinium; species Symbiodinium pilosum. The sequence continues at coordinate 39,547 of CAJNIZ010043857.1, forward strand.
AGGAGTTTAGACTATAGCTATTCAGAACCTCTCCTGAAACAGGCCTGCAGAGTAGATGGCAACTCTGCTACTACCCCTGAGCCGGCACACGGTCGGCTACTCAGAGGGCTTAGGGCTGTGGGTTACAGGGTTTAGGGTTTAGGGATAAGGGTTTAGGGCTAAGGGTTTAGGGTTTAGGGTTTCGCTACGGAGTTTGTAGCGCGGATGACGTGCACATGCTGCTCTTGCAAGCTGTGCCCCAGATAAGGGAGAACAGAAGTTATAACAAGGCAATATACTATGATGGTGGACACCAAACCCTAAATCCCAAACCCAAAGCCCTAGGATGGTGACACTGAGGCTTCGTAGTATACCTACCTAGATGGCGTCTTGTTGCTTTCTTTTTTTTGGGCAGCGCGAGGTGCTGCCGTGGCCTTAGATATGCCTCCCTTAGTAATGTAGAGACCTGGCTTAGGGTTTAGGGGTGGAGGGTTTAGGGTTTAGGGTTAGCTGCACAACTACCAACACTAATTCCTCACAACCCTTATATACATACAGTATACTGTGCTACTACATCACAACAGGCCCTTGCAGTCAGACCCTACAACGCACACACCACTCATCACCACTGCATGTGCTCATGTCATTGCAAGGATATTTTTTCGGCTTCCGTTCCCAATAAGGTAATGAGGTCCTCGCATCAACCCTAAACCCTCAACCCTGAACCCCTAAACCCCTTAACCCTGAACCGTTTGGGGCCCTTACATGAGGTACGAGGCTATTCGCCATGGAGGAGGGCAGCAGCTGACGTTCTGCGCGTTGGAGCCCTGAGCACGGAAAATGCTGATGCGCTCTATAACTATGCTGTTTAGGGTTGTATTCATGGAAGCTGTTACATGGAACCTCAAACAGGGCTTTCTAGGGATTCTGTGAGGTGTATATCGCGATAGGTAAAAGAGTACAGGGTTCAGGGTACTCCCAAGCGAACATGCAAGCCGAAAGGTCTACTGTCTTTCTATGAGGGCGCTACATACGGTTCCATGTTAAAGATGTGGGAGTCATGCGAAACTCTCTCACAAGCACGTCTACAATCTAAAGAATCTTTTGTAGGTATAGTCCCCCTTAAGTAGATAGAACATGGCTTTGAGCATATTAAAATAAGATCCCCACATACCCCATATTCTATCTACTTAAGAGAAACTCTAAACCCAAAACACTAAATAGTAGTTTCCTTTTTCTTTTCCATCATCCCTATATAACCCCTACATATACCCTATATTCTATCTACTTAAGGGGGATTATACGGTCCCTAAAGAACCCTATCTCCAGCACCCCGGGAGTTTGCCTTAGAGGCTCTGCCGGGAGACACAGCGGGTTTCTCCAAAACGCTGTACGGTTTAGGGTTTAGGGTTATTGTTGAAGATGCCCTGTTGACATTGTCGAAAGTAGTCAGTTGAACAATTGAACCTTTTAAGTCCGGTTTCTTTTTGTGGGTCTCTTTACTTTAGCTCTGTTTGGAGCAGCCTTTCCCAACCTAGGGTAAAGAAGGGCAGGGACAAGAGAGGGTGACCGAAATAATCACTGGACAGTTTCGGGATCTAGGCCCTGGAAAAAGGACTCTACTTTGGGTTGGGCCCCCACCCACTAACAGTGGTATATTAGGAATATACAAGGACCCAAATATATTTACCGTTACCTCTTGTGGTCACTGTTAGTGGGTGGGGGCCCAACCTAAACTCTACTAAAAGGCGCATTACGTTTTGTTTTTTGCACTTATTGAGGTTTGTATTACAGCACAGCACTGGCCTAGCAAGAAGAAAGCACAAGTGTCCTGCTGCGTGTTTGTAACCTGAACCCTAAAGTGAAAAATGAAATCCAAAGTCCAAAGTCCTAAACCCTAGAGCCCTTACCCTCAAACCCAGACCCTAAACCCTCAGTAGCCAGGCTCAAGCCGTAGGACTGCCACATTTCAACAGGTGTGCGTTTCCAGAATTCGTGGGTACCTGTCTTGGGGTCTCTGTGATATGGATGGTAGTGGTTGGGGATTTAGGGTTTTGGGGCTTAGGATTTACGTAGGGTTTAGGGTTTCGGGGTATACAAGCCTCCGACATCCATTTCGCCCAGTAATGCCATCAGTGCGACCAAGTCCGGATGATCTGGACATATCAAGGCTTGCAGGTTTGGAATGCAGGGATCACTATTTACCCTTAGAGATTCGGGTTTAGGCGCTCTTGTTGGCCCCATCTCGCGCTCTGTCACGCTTTGGTGGACTGGTGGTCGCACGGCTCTATCATGGAGGCCATCATCACAGGCCCGGAAAACCAGTTGGCTAAGTATTTACATTCGCGTAGTAACATGGTTCTAAAGACCGCCCCGCGCTGATTTTGTTTTTTTTGGGGTAGGGCCTAGGCCTAGGGTTCCGGATGATGTGAGAAAACCCCAAACCTAAGAACGCTGAAGACTCTTCGGTCATGGTTTTATAAGTTTTCGCGTTTTGTGAGACGTCCATCTTGATTTGATGAACATGCGGCCGCGGCCTTCTGATTGGCCTCCGGATCCCAATCAATCCCACGGTTTAGGGTTTAGGGTTGAGGTTTAGGGTTTAGCCCTAGGCCCTAAACCCTTAAGCCTCCTAAACCCCTAAACCCTAAGCCCCCCAAGGCCTGCGGGGTCTGGATGTACTTCCAAGGCCCTCCTAGCCCCGCTAAGCAAACCCTAAACCCTACCTGCTAGACTACAATCTCAAAGCCCTGCTATTGACGTTACAAATCCTGCATGACCTTACAGAGCATATTATAATACCATAACACCCAAGGTTTAGTGTACTTAGTGTCGAGCAGGATTTTTCGTATCGATCATACTTCACGAACAGCTAGTGGTTTACATCCATCAGAGGTCTGCGCTACAGCTGGCTTTGAGATTCTCAAGCCCCCTTCATGTGCATGCTTGATGCCTGCCGTGGAAAACCAAAGTAAACCCTAAAGCCCCAAACCTGAATCGCAACAACGCAGACCGCAAATCCCACACCCCAAACGCTGAATCCCCAAACCCCTGCGGTGGATATTCAAAGTCCTTCATGACCTTAGTATGCTACAGTATCATAATTCCCAGTGCCTAAGTCCCATAAAACAAATCCTTAAACCTCAGCCCTGAACCCTAAACCCTGAACCCTCAATCCTAAACCCTAAATCCTAAACCCTCAACCCTAAATCCCAAATCCAGGTATCAACCCTCAGTCCCCCAATTTGCTCAATCTTTTGGGCAGGCGGCCAAGGCTTTCTAGGCCAGGAGCTGTGCAGGCACAGAGGATGGGGGACATAGCTCTTCCGTATAGGGTTTAGGGTTTAGGGTGACATGGTTTAGGGTTTAGGGTTTAGGATTTGGGGTTTAGGGTTTAGGGTGCCCTTGGAGACATTTCGGGATATTATAGGGATATAGGGTTTGTTTCGGGATAATGGAAAAGAAAATGGAAAGTAAAGGGACTATAGGGGTTTGTAAGGGTTATATAGGTATTATAGGGTACATTTTGGGGATTATAGGGATGATGGAAAAGAAAATGGAAACTACTATTTAGGGGTTAGGGTTCATAATATATAGGTTATATAGGGGCTATATAAGGATAATGGAAAAGAGCATGCAAACTACTACATTATAATAGGGTGTTAGAACGGAATAAGAGATGACATAGCTCTTATGTGGCTTGGGGTTCAAGATTGTACGGTTTCAGGATTTCTGGGTGTAGGGCTTGTGGCGTAAGGGTTTTTCAGTTTTAGGATTTTGGGTGCAGAGTTTTGGGCTGCGGATTCCAGGTTGAAGGTGCCTGGCTTCATAGGAGCCATACTTCTTCATGTGAGCTATAGTCTAAACTCCTTAAAGGGGGGTTATATAGGGGATTATATAGGGAACTACCATAGGAGTTATTAAGGGGTATACCAGGAGTTTAGACAGTGGCTCATGTTCCTTCCACAGGTAGAACCGAATCCACCGCCACATGCTGTTCTAAGCAACAAGGCCAGTGGGTTGTTGCTTCTCTTTTTTTGTCTGCTTCCCCCTCTCCACACCACATCTTCTCAGGGGGAGGAGCCCATAAACCCTAAACCTGCAGCCTGAACCCTAAGCTCTGAACCCCCTAAACCCTAAAGTCGTAAAGAGGCCCCTGTTTGCTGGCAGGTTCCTGCTAAGGGAGGGCCTGCAGGATTCTGAGGGCAAGAAGCTTGATGTAACCAGGCGGCTCAATGGCACAAGACCTTGCGTAGAACGTAGGAGCTATATAGGTGGTTATATAGAGCTTGTTTGGGGGTCATTTAGGCTGAGAATTTGCCCAAACGGGGGGCCCCAATATCTACCCCACATATTATAATTCTTAGCACAAGGGCGCCAAAAAGGTATTTTCCCAACCCCCCTATGTAGGGGTTCTATAGAGCTTATATAGGGCCCTAGAATAGTCCATTCGGGTTTAGGGTTTGCAGGAGCTTCTCGAGGTCGACTCGAGGTCGGGCCTTCCAAGATATATGAGCTACTGTTACTATTAGGGTTTAGGGTTTCTTTCAAGGGGTTTATAGGGGCTAATATAGGAAGAGTGGAGAATCAAATGGAGGAGACAATGGAAACTGGGATGATGTATGGGGTTTATAGGGAGTGTGTGAGCTACTCAGCATAGTAGGGTTACTAAGGGACCATTGAGGGTGGACGTTGGGATTTCTCTGGTAGTTTAGTATAGTCCCTAATAAGGACCCATGTCCAGCAACTTCAGAATGAAATAAAGGTTGTGGCGTAGAGGATCGCGGGTTCAGGGCTGAGAGTGAGCGGGTTTGGAGTCACAAAGAAGACGCTTGGACGCCTTTTTTGAATGAGTCGTTTCTTCTGCTTCGTCTTTTGCTGGCTGTGGTAGGGTTTCCAACTGTCTAATGTTCGATTGATGGTAAGGCTGGTAAGGAGGCTTTAGTTCGCCTGGAAAGATCTTGTCAGGACATCCAACATCCTAATTGTAATACTTTGTGCAAGGGACGGTAGTCCAATCGCAAGAGCCCTAAATCCCAACCCCTAAGCTGTAGAACAGTGAAGTGTGCGCAAGCCCCGAAACCAAACATGAGGAGTTGCCCAATATACCTGAAACCTTAGTCTAAGTCAACAATAGTGGGGGCTGGTGTGTGTATGTTGGGAAGTGGAGCACCTTCCTTCCAGCCCTAAACCCTAAACCCTAAACCGTGTGGCCCAAGGATCATCTTGGTCGACGCGGCAGCTCCCCCTGTGCGAACGGGAGTCAATGCCCACGAGAAGGTACGTTGATCTTAGCTTTGGCTAGCTAGGAATGAAGGGTTTAGGGTTTAGGGTTTAGGGTTTAGGGATGAAGGAATGGATCCTTATAGATTATAGTAGTCCCTATATAACCCATGATCGTAGGTTCCATTTTCTTTTCCATTCCTTCATTCCCAGCTAGCCAAAGGTAAGTGATTGGGTGTAGACTTTACGGCCTAGAGTCTAATGTAGACCCCTGATTAATAGACCCCCTCTCCTTAAAAAGGACTAAAGTAGGGATCCCAATATCAAAGCCCTTAGAAGGAGGGGGTTTATTAATCATGGGTCTACATTAGAGGATACCTGATGTCCAGTGGGTTCTAAGTTTGTTGGAGCGTAGTCGCAACGCTTTTGATAACTGATAGCTTGGATGGGTAGGTCCCTGAAATGAACAGGACTCTTTGTAGGTTTTGCTGGTGGCAATGTGATTCCCTAAACTCTGCTAAAACCCTACGCCCTAAACCTTGCCTATACCCTAAACCAGAATGCCTTAAACCCTAAACCCCAACCCCCTAAACCCCTAAGCCTTAAACCCCTAAGCCCCTAAACCCCCAAACCCCGAAGATTAGCAGGTTCAGCTTGAAACCGTGGACATCACCTATCCGACCCAGTGCTGTGCCCTCGTAGCGAAGGTCCTTTGTCTGAATGTGTGTAAAGTCGAGGATTTGTGGTTTGGGGTTTAGGGTTGCATCAAGGGTTTGGGGGTGTAAAGTGTGGCAAAGAGTGGAGATGTGTGGTACTAGGTGGCGCTTTCAAGGATTTAGGCTTCAGGGTTGATTTCCCATGTCGTTTTACAAGGGAAGCTGTTCGTAAGCAATTGTGGGGGGCGTTCAAAGTACCGCCTAAGGCCTAAGGTAGTTCTGGCTTGTGTGTGCGACTTGCAATTTATATCCTAAAGGGGAGGCGTACGCGATCTCACATAGCACCTGTTTAGATTGACGGGAGCCAATCTCCAGCTCCTCCTGGGGTAGTTAGTTTGGGAAAGGGTAGGTTTATAGTTTAGGGTTTTGGGTCCCAGGACAGCATACCAAGTCTCCGGCTGTCATTCCTGATGGCCACCCTCTACACACCTTGTAGAAAATGTAGCACATTTAGGCACCCATGATACTGAAAAATCCTCATCTTGGCTGGTTGTTCTGAAGCCGTAGGCCTTAATTTCGTAGGACCAAGACAGGGATTTCTATTGGGGCTTCTTTCAATGGATTTGGCGTTCCGTGGACCGGAGGCTGCTGTCTTAAGCTGGATTTTTTCATGAACATGTGAGCCATGGTCTAAACTCCTTAAAGGGGGGATATATAGGGGATTATCTAGAGGACTACTATAGGGGGTATTAAGGGGGATACTAGGAGTTTAGACTATAGCTCATGTGTGAGCACTCGCTGGAATCTGATGAAACAAAGTGCGAGGGTACCTTACTCTCCTTGTAGGGCACCCAGTGTTTCGGCGCGCAAATGGGACCCTGTTTGGACAACCCACCCGGAAAAAGCAAAAGGCCTTGGAACATGGTGCAGCCTCTCAACGCAGTTACAATCATGCAGGGGCTGTAGAGGGATAGTCAGACTTCCCAAACTTTAGAAGCCTAAATCATAACCAATACCATGGTCCTAGGTTCCTCTGATGATTTCATCATCCTATAGGGTGCCTCACACTGACTTCAAAACGATATTGGTACTTATTTAGGGCACCATATTGCAGCCTTCTTTGCATCAGCGCCTTTCCAAACGATGTTGCGTGATAGACCGCATGTTTCTCCACGTGATGCTTCTCGTGACTCTGCTAACCTGACTGAGTGTGGTATAGGGTTGAGGGTATAGGGGTTTAGGGTTTAGGGGTTTAGGGGTGTAGGGGCTTCGTGTTTGGGGTCAGAAAATCTGTATAGGTCTTTCTGCTGAGTTCCTCATTATCAATACCTGTTGATTTCTTCAGGCTAGCATGGGCGACTTATTCGGCAAATGGCCGGGTGAGATAGAGTAATAGCCTGTATACATCCCAGCGCAGAGCTTAAGCAGGTTTTGCGATCTGCTCATTACATCCTGAAAGCCCCCTGATTTTCCTAAACCCAAAGCCGCCCATATTTGACAAACCCATAGGTGAGCAGCAGCAGCGCGCTGTCCGTTTTCCACCTGGCTGGCGTCACGGGGACGATGAAACTAATGCTTCGAAGGCTTTTGGGTTTAGGGTTTACAGTTGGTCAAATTCATGATTCCAGTTTCGGGGTGAGCCCATGTGAAGGACATTCTAGCTACTCTGCTCAAAGAAGCAGGGTGGCTATTTGGAGACATAGCTAAGTGAGAGGTTCCAAAAATTAGGGGACCCGTTCTTGGGGATCCACACATCAGGCTGAAGTAGTGTTTCGGGGGTCTTTTTGCCTTCCCCACTTTAGTTGTGGCAAGTAGCATCTAACGTAGCTTCATAGGGGAGTTGGCAAGTCGCCTTCTGTTGAAGGGCATGAAGAAACCTTAAACGCTAAACCCTCAAACCTATGAACTAGTGCGGATATGCGATTACCATGCCACTCTGCTAGTATGGAAAAAAGGGACGGGTTATCGCGGTCTTAGCAGGAGTATTGTGAAAATTATGTAAAGATCATGCTTGGGGTTCCGCACCTTCACTCCACATCAGCAACATGCAATATCTGAACATCAGAACAAAGATAATGTAGATGCCTAGATAAATACAAACGGTGTGGTGCTATGCCACTTCTAGGATGATGGTGTAGTATCCCTGCTTTAATGAAGGTGTTTCGGTAACCCCAACCCTGAAAGTTAGGACCCATAACAGTCAGATGATGGCTACAGGGTCCTCATTTTGGGGGGTTTAGGGTTTAGGGGTTGGGGTTAGGGTTTAGGGGTTTAGGGTTAGGGCTTAGGGTTTAGGGGCTGGGGTTACCAAAACCCCTGATGATATTTACGCGGCATGCAGGCTTCTACAGCAGCCTTCTGGACCTCACAGAGAATTAAGGATGAGGAAGATCCTGGGGTGCCTGTAAGGCACTTAGTCTTAAGAACCACCCATCCACATAGACCTTAGGGTATCTTAGGGATAGGGTTTAGGGTTTAGGGGCTAGGTTTTTGAATTTAGGGTTTTGGAGTTAGGGATATTTCGGGATTAGGGTTTACGGGCAACTTCGCCGAAGCTCTAAATCCTGAAGCCAGGCCTGAAACACATGGCAGTTCGACAAAATTGCCTCCATGAATCATTTTGTCATCCGGCTCCCTAAGCCCTGAACCCCTAAACCCATTTTGCCCTAAGCGCCCCAATGCCACCGCCCCACCTTTTCAGAAACCTCCGTGTTGTCTTTTGCGGGTGAAATCCTTCCCCAGTGGTATTGTTGAGGGTTGTGAGGGGACCTGCTAGTGAGATCCATTGCCCCATTCCCTGCCCTAAGCCCTAAACAGCCTAAACCCAAAACCCTAAGACACTAAGACACTAAAACCCTAAAACCCTAGACCCTAAAACCCTGGACCCTAAACCCAAAATTCTAAAACCCTAAAACCCTAGACCTAAAACCCTCAACCCTGAACCCGAAACTCTAAAACCCTAAACCAGATTCTTTCATAGCTTGATCTCAGACCCTCCCGGCTACCAGCGCCCCAAAGCAGGAGCACCAGCCCTAAACCCTAAGCCCTAAACCCCTAAACCCCTAAACCCTAAACCCTAACCATAATGAAGAATCAGGTCATGAGTGGTGCCGCGGAGAAAGATTTCGACTTGGGCCTGAGAGTCAACCTCGATGGCACAAGGCAGGTGAACTTTGCAGCTAAACCCTAAAACCCCCTTAGGGTTTAGGGTTTAGGGTTTAGGGTTAACCCAAAGCCCTGAGCCTTAAGCCCTAAACTGTAAGCCCTACACCCTAAGCCCTGAACCCTAAGCCCTAAACCCTAAGCCCTAAACCCGAAGCCCTAAGCCCTGAACCCGAACCCAATATATGGTAGTTTCAATGGTACAGGGTATGTCACGTGGTGCTCAGCTTCCTCCATCCACAGGAGGGTTCGCCTTCAGGGTTTAGGCTTTAGGGTTTAGGGTAGGCAGGGAAAGACCATGTTATAACCAAGTCATATCCTGCAGTCCCCTGTAAGGTTCACCTGTGGAGGTTCGGGCAGTAGGGTTTGAGGGTTTAGCGTCTAGTGTTGAGGCACAAGGTGAACCAAGCGTGTGTTTCAGAGCGGGGTGAGTTCCGGGAGCCGTGTGCCCTGTTAAGCCCAAACATCTTTAGTGCCTAAGACTTTAAGCTTGTACCCTTAAGGTTTGTACCTGTGCTTTGGGTCCCAAATACTGTATCCAAGGGCTCTATTCCCATTGTTTAGGAATCCAACTAAGGGTACAAAAGCCTAAGGGTACCAGGAAAGTCCTCGATCGCATGGCGATATAGTACCCGCTGCTCTGCAAAAAATGTAACCCATGAGCTTCCGAGTATAATGCACGGATCTGGCATGTGACTGTGACAGACCAGCAGAACCCTTGCCCCTACATGTGCCTGTGTTGACACTCCTACGGAACCCTACACAGCGGCCATATAAGCTCCCGTCAAATGCGTGCACCGCTTTCCTCGTGGTCAATGGCAGCATGGTCGGACTACCAGAATTGAGGAGTCTACTTGGAGGCCCATGGGACTTGGTAAGTACTTATAACTGGGCTTAT
>CAJNIZ010043858.1:3903-15070 GCA_905231905.1 Symbiodinium pilosum
TGCAGGGGTCCGCACAAAGATCCCTAAGCCCTAATGTCAGGGATTTCAGGGATGTATCAGTATCCGAAACGATCATTAACCCTAAACCCTATAGTCCCCTTAAGTAGATAGAATATGGTGTATGTGGGGATCTTACTATAATGTATTCAAAGCCATAATATATCTTATTAAGGGGGACTATAGGCCTGGCTTTTGAGGTTTGGAGGTGGGACTTCTCAAAGACACCTGCTTTTCTTCCGGAGCAACCCTCCCATTCGTGGTATCGCAAGGGGCTTTGCAGGTACCCGAAAGATCATAAGGAGGCCGGGCCACTGAGAACTGACTCGCTGAGATAGCCGAAGTCAACATGCCGTTCGCTCTCCTTCAAATCAGCAACTGAGATTTGGACAGACGCGAAAACTTCAGTAGAGAGACGCAGGGGGCAGGGAAAGGAGAGGGAGGGAGAGGCAGAGAGAGAGAGAGAGAGGTGTGTGTGTGTGTGTGCGTGCAGATGCTGAATTCCATAAACTCTCAGCTGAACGTGATACCCTGAGGTGCCTTGGGCACATCCTCCTTTTTGCAATCTGCTCTTGGCCATGTGGAGGCAACTTCTTCCTGTGATGGCATGATTGAACAGCTCATCATGGTAAGTGACGGCTGCCAAGAAAGGTGGATACTAACAATCCTGCATGACCCTAAGTACATTATATGTTGGGAATATTGGGACTAGTGTATACTAGGGTCATGCAGGATTTTTAGTATCAAAAGGTGGATACTAAAGATCCTGCATGACCCTAAGTACATTGTATATTGGGAATATTGGGACTAGTGTATATTAAGGTCATGCAGGATTTTTAGCATCAACAGGTGGATACTAAAAATCCTGCATGACCCTAAGTACACTACATATTGGGACTAATGGGACTAGTGTATATCAAGGTCATGCAGGATTTTTAGTATCAACAGGTGGATACTAGAGATCCTGCATGACCCTAAGTACATTATATATTGGGAATATTGGGACTAGTGTATATTAAGGTCATGCAGGATTCTGAGCACTGTTGATGGAGGAAATTTTGCACCACTTAAAGTCATTTAAGTGCTAGGCATTACAGTAATTTAGGGGCCCCATGGACCTTAAAACCTGTAATCACTAATTAGGCCTTAACCCCTTTTCCCAAAATCCAAAACCCTAATGGTGCAAGATTTCCTCCATCAACAGTATCAACAGAAGTCTGAGTCCCAGATGCCTTGGGCTCCTTTCCAGCCCTCCTTAGGCAGCAGATGCGAGGCCAAGAAAGCAGAAGCTGGCGTGTTCCGGTTTAGGGGTTTAGGGTTTAGGGTCATGCTGCTTTGCCAAAATTATTGGGATAATGGAAAAGAATATGGAAACTACAGGAATTATAGGTATAGGGATTATATGGTATATATCGGGGGTATATATCAGGGTTATATGGGGATAATGGAAAAAGAAAATGGAAACTACTACATTATAATAGGGGTTATTTAGCAGTCAAAAAGTTTTTGCTGGCAGGTATCCCAGGAGTTACCTGCGGCTCCAGCCCAAGATTTCTCTCTTTCGCCGCTGCATGGTGCTCGATTCCTGACAAAGCACTCTCTGAGAAAGCCTAGCATATCTCAGCGTCAATAGGGAGAGGCAAGACTCAGTCAAAACAGCAAATTGCAGCGACCAGCATGCAGGCAAGAATCGCTCGTTCGCAACTGCTTGCACGGCCATCGCTCTAAAGAATGAGTGTTGTAGCGATACTGTTCTGCCCTAAAGCTTTTCCCACATGCATTGATGACACAAAGCTGCAAGGGGAAAGGCGTCATCTCAAGACATTGCGTGCTCATTGTTGCAAAAAATATTTTGCTATGCTTTCACGTGGGTTGAGTTTGCTCCGGCTCCTCACATTTCATGAGTGGCAATTTCTCTTGGTTCAGAAGCTGCAGTCATGCGGGGCGATGTACGGATGACCCTTAGGAGTTCAGGTTCTACAAGAAGCCACTCTATAACCCCAATATAACTCTGATATATCCCTTTAGAGGGACCTAGGGTTTCCATTTTCTTTTCCATGATCCCTATATAACCCTAATATTACCCCAATATAACCCCAAAATTACCCCTAATATCACCCCTATATAACCCTATAATTCCTCTAGTTTCCATTTTCTTTTCCTAAACCCCAAAGTTCGCATTTTTCCTTGGCCTTTGAAGTCACAGATGCTCCGGGTGCCTTGGGCAAGCCCTGAGCCGAGTCGGCTGGAGGCCTGGCTGCTTTGCCTGCCAAAACCCAATATAACCTATTGGGGTTATATAGGGATAATGGAAAAGAAAATGGAAACCCTATGTCCCTTTAAAGGGATATATCAGGGTTATAACCCCAGTTTCCATTTCATTTTCCATTTTCTTTTCCATTTGATTCTCCATTATCCCAATATTAACCCATAAAACTGTAGGTAATTGGGGTTACAGCAATGAAGCCAGAGGACCAGCCACGATTCCCATTCCTGGTGCGCAACTGCGATGCCGACCACAGGAAACTTTCTAAAAGAAACGGCCAGCATTCGGGCTTGGTTCTCGTGGGCTGGATGCCGCTGTACGCGGAGTGGTTCCAGGAGTATAGAGTTTCGCAGTAGGAGCGCTCGGTGCAGTGGGCCCACTGGGCGCGCTGGACTCCGTCTCCTCGGAGTCCTCGTCGTCCTTCTCAGCATCTCCCGCGAAAACGCTGAAGCCTCCGTAAGATCCCGCAGCCGGAGCCACTACAGGTGCCGGCCGCTGTGGGACTGCCGTAGCCTTTGGGGCTGCAGGGTGCGAGGTTGGTGTCAGCACCTGTCTCATGCTCGCTTGCGTGGCCTCCACCTCGCGCTGCACGTGCCTGAAATCCGACTCCTCGCCAAGGATAGCCTCGACGGCCTTCTGCTGGTTGCGGAGGGCAAGCTGCAGCTGCTGAATGGCCTGTTTCTGCGACTCGATGATGGTCTCGTTCCGTTTCCTTAGGATGTTAGCCTGCTCCAGCTTGTCACTCAAGACATCGATGTCCATTGTCAGTTGGCTACGAGCCTCCTCCGATCTCAACAGTTGCTTCTCGAGGGTCTCGATCCGTCGCGCCTTCTCCTTCAGCTCCACTATGTGATGGCACTTCGATGAGTAGTCGCGAACCACTTCTGCATGGCCGGATGAGTTGATTGGGGCTGCGCGCTGCTGCCGAAAGGTGCCCAGCCCATCCTGTGCCCGAGCCCTCAGCCTGTCCTCGATGCTTCCAGCAAACATGATTGCCTGGCTGGTCCTGACTTCAATGGATCTGAACGTGTGAAACTTGGGCCGGCCAGGGCATCAAGGAAACCCAACAAATGCGCTGACGCTTAGTGCACACCCTGCACATCCAATGCCGCTATAATCGCAGTGTGCATTAAATGCCCGGAAGTGTCCTTTTGTATCCTTCCTGCTCGTGAACCACTACATGCAGAACAAGCAGAGAGGGGTGAGACAAGTGAGACATGTGCACTTCGCACTATGAGCCCCCAACACAGCGAAATGGTCAGTTGAACCCACCAACACTGCCACCTCCAGCTGGCCATGAACCCTCATGTCAAACTCCAAGTCTCTAAGGCAGTACAAGTTGCGGAGGCTCAGAAAGTATTTGATTCCAGATTGGAGAAAACTCCAACGCAAAGTACAATGCAAGCAATGGCAAGAACTCCGAAAATTACACTTCCGCAACTTGAGCCATAGTCTAAACTCCTGGTATACCCCTTAATAAGCCCTATGGTAGTCCCCTATATAATCCCCTATATAACCCCCCCTTTAAGGAGTTTAGGCTATGTCTCACTTGAGCCTGCAACGTGGCTGAGAGCCTGGACATCATCCCAGCTTCAGTCGTTGAAGCTTTCGCTCCGTCTCCTTCAGACATGGGCAAGAACCTTTCGATTCAAAATGCTGTCAGGCCTGCTTTGAACTTCGACAATCCCTACATAACCCTATATAATATAGTAGTTTCCATTTTATTTTTCCATCATCCCTGAATAACTCTACATAATAAAGTAGTTTCCATTTTAGTGAAGTCATACTTGAAGCTTGAGAGGCTGAAATGCTGACTTCAATTTCTTGTTTTCGCGTAAAAAACCTCCAAGGCGTTATGTCCCACTTAAATTGCCTGGGCCCCAACACCTACACACACCCCAAGTAGAGGTGCAACCTCCAGCCGCGAGAGGTTAGTGGCCATGCCAACTGCCTGGCGAGCTCCGGATTGGGGTTTTGAGGGTTAAGGGTTATTTCGGGATAATGGACAATAAAATGGAAACTACTATATTATATAGGGTTATATAGGGAAAATGGAAAATGAAATGGAAACTACTATAATGGATTATATAGGGCTAATGGAACAGAACATGGAAACTACTATATTATAAAGGGTTATATGAGCAAATGCAGAAGAAAATGGAAAATACCATAATGGTGTTATGGTGAAAGCCTGGGTTTGAGGCTTACAGTAGGTGGTCTATGGGGGAACAGCAGTGTTGCTTACGCTTTGCCGCCTCCAACTGTGCAAGCGTCTTCGCCATGGATGGAGGTCCAGGCATTCCAGCATTTCCCCTGACGGGGCCAAACTGTTGAAGCTGTGACGATAAAGATCCCCATTCTCAAACATCACGGGATTCGGAACCGTATGCTGCAACACAACTGAGACTGCAGCCACAGCACATCTGGATGGTGACTGACTGCATGTCTTGAAACTGCCTTTGCAATGGAAGTTCAGAAAAGCCTCTTTTGAATTGTGGAACATGTTCAAGGGTAGTTCCCAAAATTAGGGTCCCATTTTGGTACCCCTAGATATTCGGTGCCGTAATAAAATATATGAATATAATACATAACCAAAAGGGTCCCATTATTTTGAGAACAACCCAAACCCCAATATACGCCCTATAATCAATATATAAACCCTATATAACCCCTATAGTTCCTATAGTTTCCATCTTCTTTTCCATTATCCCTATACAACGAACTACCTTCATGGACAGTTACTGGGAGGGGGAATGACCCAAATCAAAACCAAAAAATTCCAAGCACCCGTGCAGTCGGGAGATGGGGGTTGCCAGACGCCGCTTCCATCCTGGAAGTTCAGGGCAGGGTTTAGGGTTTAGGGGTTTCGGGTTAGGGGGTTTAGGGGTTTCGGGTTTAGGGGTGTAGGGGCTTAGGGTTTAGGGTTTAGGGGCTCAGGGTTTAGGGTTTAGGGGCTTAGGGTTTAGGGGTTTAGGGTTTAGGGTTTCGAGTGTAGGGGTTTACGGTTTAGGGGTTTAGGGGTTTAGGGTTTGGATGTTAAACAAGGACCACACAAATCCTAGATTGCGTTTTTCTTCGTGCTCGATTTGCCTTGAGGGGCGAGACGCGATTTCTTGAGATATAGATCTCTTCACAGTGGAACAAACTTTTACAAGTAGAGATCCTGATAGAAGAGCTCGGTTTAGGGTTTAGAGGGGGCAGCAATCTTGGCTCACCATGTCCAAACACAAAAGCCTTCGTAGGGCCATGTAAATGTGGTGGTCTCACAAAAAAAGGGGAACCCCAGATACACCAAAATTCCTCAACCCTTATAATGGAAACGCCAAAATGGTACCCCAAATTTTACGAAACCCTACTAACCATTATAAGCTTCATGTATCCTAGTTTACATGCCACACTCCATCGTCTTTTTCATTTGATTCGCCATTATTGGGGACATATATGCCTGAATCCTGAACCCTGAACAGTAGCTTCCATGTTCTTTTCCATTATTCCTATATAACCTGTATATAACCCCAATATAATATAATAGTTTCCATGTTCTTTTCCATTATCGCTATATAACCCCTATATAACCCCAATACTCCCTATATGACGCCAATATACCATGGTAGTTTCCATGTTCTTTTCCATTCTCCCTGCATAATTACTAGATAACCCCAGTATCATATAGCAGTTTCCATGTTCTTTTCCTAAACCCTAAACCCTTCAAATCCTAAACCCTAAACCCTTTAAACCCATTCCAATATACCCATCGCCACGGCAAAGCCTCTGCGAAGGCGGCAGGTCTTGACCTTCAGGAGGATGCCAATGAGCTATAATGTTGGGTCCTGATTAGGGTGTAGGGGGGTTTAGGGTTTCGGGTTTAGGGTTTAGGGTTTAGGGCTATAGTCTAAACTCCTGGTATCCCCTTAATAACCCCTATAGAAGTACCCTACAGAATCCCATATGTATATATATATACTCCCTTTAAGGAGTTTAGATTATGGCTCACATTTTCCAAAATTATGGGTACCTTTGAAGGAAGCTATAGAGTACATTATGAGTTCTATTGGGGATGAAGGGTTTAGGGTTTCCCAAGTACCATTTTGGGGATCCCCAATAAAAGATTATAGTAGTTTGCGGTCTATCTTGAGGTCCCCCAGTCTATGGAACTACCACACGAACGATCAACTCTATAGATATGCTACAGACCTCTCGTCCCAGTTGTCTAGTATGTGCGTCAAACAAAAAGTGCCAAAAATAGGAGGAAGCCCAGATCGCCCCCCATTTACTTTAATCTTTAGTGGGTTCCCAGAAAGCGACCCCTCATTGTCGGCAACCCTCACATGTCACAAGTGGCCACAGCACGGTGCTTGAGAGCAAGGCCGTCCAGACCAAAGCGCTTTCGGTCTTCGCAAGAAAGGCTGCTCCTCTGCAGCGCAGAAGCTTACAAAGCCCAGCTTCAAAGGGATACCATGCAGATCGAAACTAGATTATCACATCACCTCATCCTAAGAATAAAAATCATGAAGCAGTAGTAGCAGCAGTGGTCATAGCAGTAGTGATAAAAAAAATACACTACTAGCAACAACAGCAGCAGTAGCCATGATAGTAATGGAAAAGGTAGAAATAACGTTGAGGAGAATAATAAGAACATTAATTAAAAAAATCAAAGAATATTAACAATAGTAATAATGGCAATCGTAATCGTAGTAACAATGATCACAGAAAATGACACTAACAGTAGAAGCAATGCACTATTTGCCAGTCATCCTGCTGGAAACGAGACTCTTGGCTTAATACCGGATTGTCACTGAAAAGACTGCACTCATGTACTAGTGACATAAATCACGTCATCCACTCGAAACACGAATCCCCATGAGCGGCTCACAGCAAGCCACACCAGCTTCTTCGTTTAGGTAGTGGAGGGCGGCACTTTCAAAACAAGCACAGCAATGTCAAAACGCCAATCGCCAAGTAGATGCAACTTCGGCAGTTGCCCCTGCGCTGCTGCTTCACCCTACCTTTCGAGCTCGTGGAAAAAGAAACCCTAGTAGCACATAACACGCATAAATACAGGAACGGTAGACTGGGATGATGGATAAACAAGCCCGGCAGTGAATGAGCTGGTGTCTATGAGGATGCGGAGGAAGCACGGGAGACAACACCTTCAGGAAAGAAGACGATGGAAAATTCGTGTCCTGTGTGGATGCATTCGCGCTGCGTCTGATACTGAGAAGGGCCAAGTGTCATGTAGATGCACGATTTACAGGCAACGATGGTACGGAAGCATCTGACAGTAGACTCAGTAGATTCTGCGGATAAGATCTATGATGGAAACAGATTTCAGCAAAAGGAAACCGCATCTAATACAAAACGCTTATATCAGGATCTATATGGGAATTAGCTTCTTATTCTCTACTAACCCCGTAGGGAAAAAAAAAACCTCTAAACCCTAAACCCCTAACCCTAAACCCTAAACCCTAAAACCCTAAACCCTAAAACCCTAATACAAAAAAACATCACCCACTTCAAGCTGGGCCAAGGCGGCCACCATGGCGGGGCCGTCTCTTCGCTTTCGGCAGGAGCCTGCATAATACACTAGAATTTTTTCCAACCCTCTCCATCGCCTGCACGTACTAGAATCTACTATAATATCTTTGATAGACTATAATATACTATCAGAAGATACAAAATATGGTGTTTCAAAAACCCAGGCCCCACAGCCACCTGCTCTCTATACTATACTCTACTATAATATCCTATCGTATCTACTTTAATAGACTACAATATACTACAATCTACTAGAATATACTCTCAAATACTATAATATACTAGGAGAGGACAGGCCGCAAAGCCATGCAAAGCCTAGAATCTCTTCACTGGCTTGCTGTTAAGGAACTTAAATTAAGGTACCATACTATGGGTATATTGGGATTAGGTATGTTGGGATTAGGGTTGAGGGATTAGGGTTTAGGGTTACCATATTTTGGGTATACGATAAGTAATAAGGTTTTCAGTTCCCTCACAGCAACCCAGTTCATTGTAACAAAGATGGATGTGGCAAGAATATAGTCCAAATATCATGCATACAACACCATTG
This sequence comes from Symbiodinium pilosum, assembly GCA_905231905.1. Taxonomy (NCBI): domain Eukaryota; class Dinophyceae; order Suessiales; family Symbiodiniaceae; genus Symbiodinium; species Symbiodinium pilosum. Next base: position 12,252 of record CAJNIZ010043858.1, read on the forward strand.
ACTCATAGCAAGCTTTATCCTGCTGATACTCGGTGATCCTGCTGATACTCGGTGCCCTAGCTGGTAGTTTCCATACGTAGGGGGACCCCAAGGCAGACCCAATATACTTTCATCCTTATTATTGGGACCCCCAGAAAGGCACCCCAAATTGTTGGGAACCCTAAACCCTATAGATCCCTTACATAATCCCCACATAACCCCTGGATCTATCTTTGTATGTATATATATATATATTCTATAACCCCCTTTGAATCTGCCCCTAATTTTGGGAAACCCCCAGCTAGCCCCCCTGGTAACAAACTTCCCCCTTGGTGGCAGCAACGGCTCTAACAGTCCCCTATGCGGTTTAGGGTTTAGGGTTTAGGGTCAATTTCCATTTTCTTTCCACTATCCCTATGTAACCCTACATTACCCTTCATTATCCCGACATTACCTAGGCATTTTCAGGGCATCAATGACTCTTTCAAAACTCTAAACCCTTGACCCCTCAAGCCCATATGAACTTACCATTACCTAGGGTTCTCAAATGTCCTCATCTCAAAATTTACTCTCAAAATGACATCCCCCAAACCCGAAGTAATGGTGATAAACCTACTCGTAACATGGTGCGAAGATCTGAAGAGTCATACCCTAAACCCTAAACGGTGTGGCAATGGAACCCACCTCAGAGGCCGCGCTCTGCGTCTGCCACGTCCACTCCTCAGGCATCTGTCCGCTGCGCGCCTGCCAAAGCCAGTCGCCGCTACTTTAGGTGGACCCCCCACCCAGTAATAGTGACTATTATTATGGATAACAAGGACTATATTAGGGTCCTCTTATATTCCTATTATACCACTATTACAGGGTGGGGGGTCCTCCTAAGCGCTACTGATCATGTTCTAAAATCCCTAAAACAAATATTATGGCATATGGGGTCCTTATAAGAAGGATTATAGAATTTTGGGGTGTATATTGGGCTCCCTTTATTTTGGTAAAACTACCCTATAACCCCTATGTAAATTTTCCAAAATAGTGTACTTTCCTTAAACAGGGGGAGCCTGGATCCCTAACTGCCATGGTCCACATTATAGGGACCCCCAAAAAGGCACCCCTTCTTTTGGGAAGCCCCCCCAAAATATGACAACTATAGTCCTCATGATGGGGACCCCCAAAAAGGCACCCCTTGTTTTGGGAAACCCTAACCCCTATAATCCCCTATATAATCCCAGTTTCCATTTCATTTTCCATTTTTTTCCATTTGATTCTCCATTATAGTAGGCACCCCTTATTTTGGGAAACCCCCCAAAAAAATATCTGCTACTACTCATTTCATTACCGCCAGGTCAGGCTCCTCCGCTCCTCCTCTTTTAGGGTTTAGGGTTTCGGCCCTATATACCGCTTTATACCTGCTTTGCAGGGACTCCCTCAGCCCTGAACCCTAAGCCCTGAACCCTGAACTCTAAGCCCTAAACCATAAGCCCTGAACCCTAAGCCCTAAACCCGAAACCCTAAGCCCTAAACCCAAAACCCCGAACCCTAAACCCTTGCGAAATGGCAAATGCCTCATCCCCAAGGCGTTCGAAAAGTCCTCTGCCTGGCCTCACTGACCTTTAGGCAAACAAGGTAACTGAACCCTATACAGCACCATATGGTGGTTTCCTAGATTAGTGGTACTTTTTTGGTGTCCCAAGAGGAAGGATTATAATATTTTGGGGATCTATATTGGGATCCCCTTATTTTTGGGAACCTACCATACAACCACTATGTAATCCCTACACCCCGCGTTTCTAAAGTTACTAAAGAATGCTGCCTGCGGATTGTCATCGACGGATGGGTCTGATCTTCTGCTCTGCATCTGTCAGGAATCTCCAGCAACAAGTCTGCTTTCAAACAACCATGTAGGTGCTGAACTTTGCGGATGCGAACTGCATGATTAGTGCAGATACTCCAACACAATAAAAGGCAGGCAGGCCGTTTCTCTTCACCAACAATCATGCTAAACAAAGTTTTGTCAGCTTGCCTTTGGCAAGGGTGTTAAGAAAGAGCCATTCGCAGGCCTTGTGCCCTGTACTGGCCAAGGTTGTACCTCCAACTCCTTAATGGTGCTTGAAGAAGAGTGGGGGGGACCCCTAGAAGAATCCCTACATAATTCCCATATATACCCCTATAATTCACTCCCCCACTCCCCCTAGAGCACCAGTAGGACTCCAGCCTCCTCGATGTCTTTAAATTTGGACATCAATGCGTCTGAGGTCAGCCAGTGGCTCCTCAACTACATTACCAGCAACTCAACTATTAGCAGCCTGCCGTCGGACAGTCTCACTCAGGCACTCCTGAATGCGCGCAAAGTAATTATCCTGGCACAGGCTTCCCTGCTTTCAAGCTTGGAAGGACATTCCACATGCAGTCTAAACTCCTTGTTTCCCCTTTAATAACTTTAATCACCCCTATAAGACACCTCTATATAACCCCTTTCAAGGAATTTACATTATGGCTCACATGCACAACAACGCCAGTAAGAAGCAAAGCCCAAGGCCTCCATGTGCTCGCCGACAGCAGTTGTTCCAGTGCCCAGGACACGCCTTCACAGAACGAGAAGGTGGAATGTGTTTGCATTGGATCTCAGTTCCACGAAAGTGGTAGTTTCCCAGAAAAAGGGGAGCCCAATGTAGACCCAATAATACTACGATAAGGCACTGTAATCCTTATTGTGGGACCCTAAATAAGGTTCTCTAATTTTGGAAACCCTCAACTCTAAACACTAAACCCTATATATCCCCATATAACCCCTTTCTATCCCCTATAACCCCCTTTTAAAGGTACCCTAAGTTTTGGGAAAC
>CAJNIZ010043858.1:25049-45494 GCA_905231905.1 Symbiodinium pilosum
GGTTTTTGCTAGTGCCGGGCGCGCTCATGTCTTTCCGCGCGCATTGGCGCCACTCTAAGTCTTCTAAAGGATCGACCAATTTCTGCGTATACTGCGGTGGGTTTGGGGTTTAGGGTTTGGGGTTTGGGGTTCAGGGTTTTGGGCTTGGGGTTTAGGGTTTATGGTTAGTAGGGAATCAGGGAATATGATCCCTATGTCATCCCTATGTAATATAGTAGATAAACCCTATAAAATATGATATACAATCCCTATATAATATACTATATACAATCCCAATATGATATAGTATGTAATCCCTATGTCATATAGTATATTCCCGTATTCCCAACTAAGAACCAATAAGGCGGACATGCTGACCCTTGGGGACGCGACCGTAGTCCACCAACTTCCGGAGTCGTAGACGGCCTTCTCTGCTGCTATGGACCTGAACGCTGGAAGTAGGGAATAAGGGAATAAATGATCCCTACATAATCCCTATATTATATAATATACAATCCCTATGTGATATAGTAACCCTAAACCCTAAACCCTAAACCTTTGCAAAGGTCAGCAGATTCCCTGAAGCATCTCACCTCTTCAGGCGTTTCTCCAGCATTTCACGTCCTCAACCAGCCGCAGACAGCCCAGGATAGCATCTGCAACACCCCAAGAAAGCACTCCTATGCTTCTCACGGGGTTTAGGGTTTAGGGTTCAGGGTTTAGGGTTTAGGGTTCAGGGTTTAGGGTTTAAGGTTTAGGGTTCAGAAGGTAGCCCTAGTACAGATCTGCGCCTTCCCCGAGCCAGGGCAGACCCCTGCCACGCAGCGCAGCCTTGCAGAACTCCCAACTCAGCATGCTTCGGAATGTGGATTCCTGATAATGACAATGATACAACCAATTCTACCTCATGATGACAATAGATGCTGGCGCTGCAAATGCGAATTGCAACAAGGCTAGACGGTATGCCATCGGCTCTGACTTCAAAGGGCCTGCAGCTGGTACTCACCAAAGCGCTCGACATCGGGCAACCTCACCTGACACATCCACAGCCGGAAGCCAATCTGTGATTCTCTCAGACCCCTTCACCTCTGCCGGCACGTTGCTGCCGAATCTGTCATGCAAAGTTCACAGTTGAAGCAAGTAAAACAGCTGGACAAACTCTTTGCCTCTGTCGTCTTGCTCTCGCCTGCAGCGCAACATTGCCATCTTTGGCGTACTTCCACTGCTTTCCTATACTTATGACGAAGCAGAGCCACATAGAAACAAATATATCCTGGGGGACGAAAAAAAAAAGACCATCATGACACCTCTGGAGTGACATCGTCCAGCTGCTCATCAGCGCCGGTGCTCGCAGCAGGATCCTGGATCACAGCTGTTGTAGCGTGCACGTGCAGATCAGTTCAGTCTCTCGTCAAGTGATCCAAACCCTTTCATAGAGGCTGAGCTCTGTAGGTGACATGGGGCTAAGATTGCTGCATGTTGAAGATGGTTTTCGTGATGGTCCACATTAGCACAGCAGAGGATTCAAAGCAAACGCAGCACGCAGCTCAAAATAGCGGGTGAGATCGGACTGCGGATTGGGACCCACCCGTGTGCAGGCACATTTTAAGCAGAGGATCCTCATACCTCAGAGCCAGTAGGGGTCTAAAGGGATATATATATATATACATATATATATATATTAAATGAGAACTACTATCTAAGATTTAGGGTTATTTAGGGACATATACGGATTTTACCCCAATCCTCCGGCAGCTCGAATGCGTCGTATTCCAGCTGCAGGCGAAGCAGAGATGGCAGCTTCTTCTCATCTCCCTGTGGTCTTGTTGTGCAATTTTGGGAACATGTCAAGACCCTGACCTACACCCTAAACCCGAAAACCTAAGCTTCCAGCTTCAAGTTTCTTTTCCATTATTCCCACATAACCCCAATATACTATAGTAGCTTCCATGTTCTTTTCCATTATCCCTAAACCCTAATAAACCCTACAGGTATACGTAGTAGTTTCGAATTCATTTTCCATTATCCCAGTAATCGTTTTGGGGACATTTCGAGACTTTCAGGGTCCTGGTTTGGAAATCCCATCTTCTCCAACAGAGGCTGCCTCTGCTTCTGCCACTGCTTCGTCTTTGGCCGGTGTGAGCTCTACCTGAATCTGTCCCAAAATTATACTACACTACAGGGGTTTAGGGTTTAGGGGTTAATGGAAAAGAAAATGGAAAATGAAATGGAAACAGGTATTATATAGTGCAAGTAATATGCCACTATTATAGTAAATGAATATAGCTACTAGTATGGTACACTATTCCAGACCACTAGTATAGTAGTATAGTAAAGGAATCTTCGCACAAGACGTCTCACTGCTGGGCTCCTGTTAGAATAAAATCGCTACAATGAGGAAGCCCGTATTTACTACATACCCATGATATGGTAACCTTAAAACCTAAATTTTAAACTCTAAACCTTTATATACCCATAATACAATAACGTAACTTTAATTCCTTACCAGCAACCCCGACTGTCTCGCATCCTCCGGGGATGGGACGCAAAGCTCTTTGAGCCGCTTGGAGGCTGACCAGTCAGACATGGGGATAGAAGCACAGCCTGCCCAAGCTCTCCCACAATGGAACTCAGCACAGCCCTCACTTTGGACAGCTAAACCTTAAACCCCAAACCTTAAACGCCAAACCCTGAACCCTAAACCCCGAACAGCACGATGAGAGGCCTAAGATGCCAGTGGTTTGGTTGTCCAGGAGACTTCGTCTGTGCACCTTTGGGGGGACAGTTGCGGCGCTGGCTGACTTTGTTGCTACAAGAAAATGGAAACTATAGGGGTTATAGGGGTTATATATGGGGTTATATAAGGATAATGGAAAATAAAATGGAAAACTACTATAGTATAATGGGGTATATATAGGGATTAGGGGAGGCGGTTGATCCCTGGATGCTCCTTGCGCTTCATTAGCTCCATGACAGCTTGCAGCACTACCGTCTCTACTGGACTTGCTCTCATCCCGGCGGGGCCTCCACGTGAAGGCACGGATCTTCTGTTTCTTCCTGCCCAAGCAGTCCAGACGCACTCACCCGCCTCCCTCAATCCCTATATATACCCTATCATACTCTAGTAGTTTCCATCTTATTTTCCAGTATCCCTATGTAACCCCATATATAACCCCTTTAACCCCTATAATTTCCATATCTTGTGGATCTGGCTGCTCCAAGGGGCCTCACTGCCGGAGTCGGCAAACGGGCCTGCAGAGCATGAGTCAATCTGATAAACCAACTGAGCTATATTCTAGACTCCTAGCATCCCCCTTAGTAAGCCCTGTAGCAGTCCCCTATATAATCCCTGTAGTAATCCCCTATATAACCCCTTTTCAAGGAGGTTAGATTATGGCTCAACTTCAGAACTTCGATCACTTCTGCCATGCACCTGGCCAGCAAGGCTGCTCTGCTCCCAGCCCCGGCCCAGCATCATGCACCCACCCACACACTGAGCTATAGTCTAAACTCCTTAAAGGGGGAGTTATATAGGGAAGTAAAAAAAGGGGGACTATGATAGGGGCCATAAGGGGGATACCATTGAGGCTGTCAACGGCAAGGTCAGGCGCATGGAAGATTTGCTGTTGCACCAGTTCATAGCGAAGATCGGCCAACAAGTTGTTGCTTTTTTCAGGGGAAAGTTTCTATAGGGCGGTCCGGCCCACAACGCCCTCGACGTGAGCATGTGGATTCACATGGCAGATGCGGGTGCAAAGTCAAAACTCAAGAGGCATGCATGCCGCAGCATGCCCATATGGTAGTTTCCCTAAACAGGGGACCCCGGTATAGACACCAAGATATTATGATACTGTTTCTGGGAACCAGAAATGATACCCCTCTGTTACAGCCAAATTTCAGCGAAACCACCCTAAACCCTAAAGCCGAGACACCAAACCCGAACCCCAAAAGCCTAAAGCCTAAACCCTAAACCCTAAAACTCTAAACCCTAAAACCCCAAAACCCTAAACCCCTAAACCCCAAACAAAGTCAAGGCTGAGTCCTGGGCCTTTGGGCACGTACAGAAAAACCGAGTCGTCCTTTGCATCAGCACCACCCAGACCCCTGGGAGGATCTAAAAATTAGATCCCCTATATAAACCCATTATAACCCCTATATAATCCTCATATAATTTCCCTTATGGTTCTAGGGGATCTAATTTTTAGATCCCTTTGGGGGTCTGGGCACTGGACATGCAAAAGAAAATGAAGGTACATCGAAAGGGGGGTTGTAGGGGATGTGTAGGGGTTATATAGGTGGATTAAGGGTACCTTTAAACGGGGTTGTAGAGGATATGTAGGGGTTATATAGTTATATAGCTGGATATAGGTCTAGGGCTTCTCGAAATTAGGGTTACTTTTTTGCTGGGTCACTACAATGAGGATTATAGCATGTTTGGGGGGTCTAACTTGGCCCCCATCATGGAATCTACCATGTCAAGTCTGCAGTCTCACCCTCCAGCATCACCTCTAAACCCTGAACCCTAAACCCTCAAGCCCATATAAACTTACCATTACTTAGGGTACCCAAGTTTCCTTAGCTTAAATCTTTAAAACTTCAAAACCAAAACGACCTACCCAAACCCTAAGTAATGGTAATAAACCCTAAGCCCCAAACCGGCCTCATCCACCCACTGCGCCAAGCCATTGAGAACTCCACGTCTGACTCGATTTCGTTGAAATCCTCAGCACAATGCAGCGCCTACAGCTGCAAAATACTTCCAGCTTGCACAAAAGGAAACTTCTACAATGATGGCCTGGAGTTTCCCTAAATTAGGGGTACCTTTTTGGGGTTTCATAGTATTTTGGGCTCCATATTGGGGTCCCCCTATTTAGGGAAACTACCATGTAGTACCTTGTATAAGCAATCATTGCATTTGCAACCTTTGACTTTTCATGGGGCCTCGCAGCCCGCCGGCTGGTGAACCGGAAGTGGTGCGGAAGAAGACCTGGCAATGCTTTGCTCTGATGGGAGTATCTCATGACATTATGGGGATAGAGCAAGTGTTGAGAAACTCCCAAACTACGGCCCGCGCTACCAAAACCACTACCACCACCACATTGAACATCCTCTGGCATGAGACATTTCCGTGAATGCCCGTTAGTAGGTCCCAAAGTACAAGTGTTCTTTTCGGGGGACTTCCGAGAAATGACCACTGATGTGTGGAAACCACATATACCAAAGCTGCAAGACAGCATGGCTCACCGTCACCGCTCCAGCCATGGCCACGTCACGCAGCCCTGCCAGAAGCAAAGGGTCAGGGTCGCAAAAAAAATGATGATTCAAGTACTGAAGGTGCGATGTACTACTTCTTCACTTTGAGGACCAGTAGATGCGGAGGTTTGTGCAGACATAGCAATGTCTGCGTCTTCGTGGCATGCTCATATCAACAAAGAACGGTGGCGCGACAGGCAATCTCGCCTTCGAGCAGGCACAGGTCTCGGATTCTCTTGGCCCCAGCAATCCTGAAACTGCTAGCCAGTCCTGTACCCGCCATGTAGCTTGCATGCTTGAAAGTCTTAGACTGTCGTCGACGAACCTTTGAGTTACGCGACTTGCGACGGAACGTCTGAGAATCTGGACGCGTTGCTTGTACTGTTGTTGGTGCCACAGTACCGCTGGTGCTAGTGCTGCTGCAGAAAATGCTGCTACGACTGCTACAAATAGCCTTTCAGAGTCGCTGCTACAACAAACCGCTGCCGCCACCCATGCCATCTCTGCTACAGCTGCTGCAACCGCCGATGCCATCGCAATCGTCACAGAAAAACTGCCACCTCAACCGAGATCCTCACAAGCACAGCTACTCTGACACCTCCCCCCCCCTGTTGACCCGCTTCCTACTACTTCAATGACACCAAGATGTACTGCGCACACTACGCGCAATAGGTCTGGAAGGCAAGGACAACAGGCAGTACGTACTTGTTTGTTGTACTATGCAAACAATGGTAATGCTTTGGCCGCACTTCCATCCCGTTGTCATTTTAATCGCTAATGTTTTTATGATTACAGAACCTGAACTGAATTACGTGATTTGTCACTCCGAAAGCTATGGAGACTTCATTTCGAATTCTGCAAAGTTCTTGTAGCTCCAGATTACGCTCTCTCGAACTTTTTTCCGCCCTGATGCACGACTGATCCCCGAACAAAACCCGGCTGACCAGATTCAGCAAGCGGACCTCCAAAATGCTTGCAAAACATCTCGTGTTTCCCCTGGAGCCGCTCTTGGCCCTTACGAGCCGCACAATGTGCACAAAAACTACAAAAAGGTTAACCTGATGCTGGGAGGCTCCCTACAAACTCTCCATGAATCGGCCTGCATGTTGGGGGTCGTTCACCAGAAGCAGAGTGTGCTGTCGGTTGCTGTTTATTCTACATTGCTCTTCAATTCTGATCCCCATTTGTTATTTTCTCCAATACGACCCTCGCAGTGAGAGCTGTCCCGCAAATTACATTGTTGTCCGCCCATTTCCATTTTGGTGAGGAATTCATGGTTTCTTAAGGTCAGAAAGCGATGAAAGCATTGCGCAGCATGCGTGTCGCCTAGCAGGCTGAGGATACCCTTTGCAAATCCCCGGCCTTCTGCACTTAGCACTCGCACTCGAAGAATTCCACTGAAGGCATCACGGACGAAACGAGGAGATAGAAGGACAACCTGAACCACGCTTGCGTGGAGCAGACCATGTGCTTACGTCTGCAGTGCAGGCACTCCTGCACCCCCTCTATGCCGGGCCGGCTGGTGTCACCTGCGGACACCCAAACCTCAGCGAAGCAGAATGCTTGGCTTGAAACAGCGCAACCCAACGCAAGATGTCCATCATTGTGTGGCAAACTCAAATCCATATCGCAACAATTTCCAATTTTTGCCACTCCTTCTGTATGTTGCAGAAGCCAAGGAACCCCCTGAGCACGATCGATCATGGTGTATGAATCGAAGGAAAATCCCGCCATGACCTGACAAATCTTTCGCTTTCAGGCGGCAGAACTTCGTGGAGTTCTGTAAGCAAGCTGCCATGCAAAGATTCAAGTCTGGAAAATCGACAGGCGTGTCCTGCCCATGCGTTTCGACCACAAACCTCGATAATGCTTCAGTTTGTCCTTCCCCGAGCCATCAGATTGCCACGTCTCCGGGTGTGAGAAGGCCAGAATTCGAGAGCCTTCAATATGCTGCACAAAGCCACAGAAAAACCACAGCTGAACGTATAACGTTTGAGACTGAGAGGTAGCCCTTCTGCTGCCTCGGTACGAGGTCCTGCGACTAGGCCTGGACAGCCTGTCACCGATGACTTGTCTTACAACTTGACTCTTAGCACACCTGATCAAATTACACTTGCAGCCCGAACCTCGCCAATAGGGAAAGCGCCGGGACCTGCATGCATACCACCAACCAGGCCTAAACCTTAAAACCTAAACCCTAAACCCTATGAACGCTCTTGTCAGCAAATGAGCAACGGACGGCGGTTAAAGTCAGAAGGGAACTGCCGCGCGCAGCTCCCTGAGCCTTTGACTTTCAAGCATCAATGAACAACAGTCGGGTACCAAATAGTGGAGAATCGCATTGAAATGACATGGAAACCACTTCTGGTAGGGGATATCTAAGGATTTATTGGGGCTTATCGATCCTACGCTAATAATGGAAAAATCGAATGAAAAAGGAAATGGAAAATGATGGAAGATAAGATGGAAACTAGGGTTATGTTGGGGCTTATACGGCTCACGCATACTGAGACCAGGGCGACAGCTGAAAACGTTTGCGACTTTGGCAACGCCACACCATTGGCCGGACCTGCGGGAGCCTTGGAAAAACCACTGCTCACTGAAGGATTGATGGTTTAGGATTTAAGGTTTTGGGTGTTGGAATGGGCCTTTCGACATATTTGCGGCCCATGCAACAAAGCCCGAATCTAAACAAAGCTCAAAATGAAGGATACTGATTGACCCTGAAGTGTGGGAAATGATGACATCAACTTACTAGTGCTTAGCAGGGAATGAGGGAATATGCTATTATATTCCCTTATTCTCTACTAAACCCTACACCCCGAACCCTACATATACCCTTACTCCCTGCGAACCCTAAACCCCAAACCCCAAATCCTATCTATTCCCTTATTCCTTATTGGATAGGTTTCCTAAAATTAGGGGAAGCAATATAGACCCCCGAAATGCCATCATTCTTATTATGGGAACCCCAAAATGGTACCCCCTCATATTAGGAAACCCCCATTTTGCCCTAGTAAGTCAAAGCCAGGAGGCCAGCTGTGAGCGCAGTGCGGCGGGGCTCGCAGCATACATGTTCTGTGTTTGTAAAAAACCTGATAAGCTAACTGGGAGTAGGGTTTAAGGTTTAGGGTTTAGGATTGAGGTTTCGGGTTTAAGGTTTCGGGTTTGGGGTTTGGGTTTAGGGTTAGCAGGGAATAAGGGAGTATAATCCCTAGATAGTCCCTATACAATATGCTCCCTTGTGCACTACCAAGCACCAGCAAGTGCAATTAGCGTTTCTTGAGCGTGTGCTACACGGTGGAAGCTGTGTGAGGCCACCTCTCTTTTGATATTCCCGTGCAAGGAAAGCAAATGGCTGGCGGAAAGCATCACAGCAGCCGGATGGTGAAGACTGTCCTACCAGTCTCTGTTTTCCGCATATGTTGAATCTCATTTTCCGGCCTGCACCTCGGAGGGAGGAGGAGTAGCTTCCAGACCGAACCGCCTCCTGTCCTTGCGCAGACTTGCAGAACACCTCGGTCGGCCTAAGGAAGATTTCCCCAGGCATCGCTGTAGAAATGGATAACCAGGGACCTCCCCCTGCGTGGTCTGTGTGGATAATGCTGAAGCTTCCGAACCCTCCTGACCTGGAGCTAGAGAAGTTTGGGCCACTTACCCTCATTTGTGCCATGATCTCAAGGAAAGACCGCGGATGAGGCGTTGCACAGAAATGCCCAAGTACTCTCTGCAGCAAACGGTGCGGCCCCAAAGACCCAATACTCAGCCAAGATGTCAGCGAGTCCTCCAAAGACAGTGTAGAGGTGTGAACTGGGCCTCAGTCCGCTAAAACATGGCGCACGTACTATCAAATGAATGCTGTAAGGAACCAACCAACTTCTCGAGGATAGCCGTGCTGTTGGCCATATGGCTATGGCTCCATTCATGACCATTAACCCTTGATCCGGCCACCCATATATGAAACCTGATCATAAATTCATCCTTCCAGGGCAGCAACCTGCACATTGCATAAACTTTCTCTCATGGCAAACCGAGTCAAATATCTAAGGCTGCAGCAATCGAAGGCCTCTGCTCCTAAGGGCTTCGAGCGCACAGAGCACTCAGGTGGTATTAACTGTGGAATATCAGACAAGCATGGGGTCCTGCTTCGGAAGGTGCAGAGACAGCTCCCTGCCACAAGGCACTTGGAAAGACTGTGCCACATCGTGTCTGCAACTGGAACTTCAAGCTCTCGAATGCCGGGGGCAAGCGCGGCAGATGAACGGCCTCTTCTATGCTTCCTGCAGTGCAGTTGAAGGATGGAAAGTTAACAGCGTGGGGGCACAGGGTAAGTGCGGGCCCTGCCTGTGCCAGCTGCCATACTCTCGATCCTCAAGACCGTGCTATTCGAAAAGCAACACGGAAAGAAATCCAAGGGACTGGCGCTTGGACCTGACGTTGCAGACGAAGCAGGTGCACCGCCTGTTCAGACGTCGGTTTGAGGGCTCAGGGGTAGGACGACTCAGTTGCCTGCTCGCGTGCGATCTCAGCAGCTTGCGTCATTGCTGCAACCTAGAAGAAGGAAAGAAGAGGTGCCCAGGCGAAGGAAGAGGCTTGCACCTCCTTGCGCTTGAGCTCCAAGTACTCAAACAGATCATCATCGCCGTCAATGCCTCCTGCAGACTGTTCAGATATATCTCCATGACTCAAGGAAGGTGAGTTTCAAGGTGCACCATCCATGCTAGCTCACAAGCTTTCACCGATGTTTGCAGACATGTCCCCAAACAGGCCTTGCCAAATGAAGGTACGCTTTCGCAAGATGAGACTCTGGTAGAAATATGAGAGAATGCTATTGACTCTACTCACAGGCCTGATTCTTCGGTTCTCGCGGTGGCACCGGCATCATCTGCCATTGGCGGGCGGCAGTAACCTGCCTTACATTCCTTTTTGCAAAGCAGTTCTGCAGAAAGATGACCTGGTCGATCTATGATTCTGGCTCCTACTATGCCTCCCCTTGAGGCTGGCAGAAGACAACATAAGATTTCTTCCTATGGGACTAATTCCATACACCTGAACCTGTCCTGAGCCTGAAGTTGGGTGAACATGTTAGTCTCAGATTCAAAGTTTTAAAAAGCGACACTTCTCCACCAGACCACACATGCAGTGTCTTCTTTTGCTACCATCAGACAACTCGAAAAGGCATAGGGTCTGTACGAGGAGCATCTTCTGGTAGATAGCCGCTTTGGGATCCAGCGCCAAGATGCCAGAACCCTCTGTACATGCAGGCTAGGAAAATCCTGCGAAACGCCATATCTAAATGCAACTATTCACTTTGAGGCTAGCGCGCATGCCCACATTTCAGAGCTCGCCGCTTGACCACCATGCCGGAGGCACTTTCTACATTTAGTCTTTGTCACTGTAGCCATCAACAACTTCGTTGGGAAAGTCCAGTCTGGTGCCATCTGCGAAGACGCAAGTTATGGTCCTCAGCGGGACTGGTCTGGGCAACTGCAGCTTTTAAAACAGCAACTGCGCATGAATCTCCCAAGCCGAAGTCCTTTGACAACCCTGCTGCTTCGTTAAGCAGCCAGCTTGTACAAGGAGGAACTGCACTGAATCAAGTGTTACAAGTCTGTTTGTAGCCATGTCTACATTCCCGGTTCGCAATAATGAAATCACAAAACGTAAGGGGCTAGGTGAGGGCCTGCCCCTTTCATGCTTCATACTCACCCTCGAGAGAACAGAAACAGAATGAGAAAAAAATGCTTTTTATCTTGGTTCAAAAGACTTGTCGGTGAAGGCCTTCTCAATGATACACTCCTGGCGACCGAAATCTCAAGAATGCAAGAAGCTGCAAGGAATTGCAAGATTGAAGGCCGGCCTGCCCACGACGAGCCCATTTTTCAGCCGAATATCCGTTCAGAGACTGAGCCTTGGCAGCTTGGCGTCTCGATTGAGTGCTCGCTGAGTCTGAGCTTGGCAACGGGCCGGAAAGCGCCCAAAAGCTGCTCGGAAGGCTTTCTCGTTCTGGCAGCACCAGTAACACCAAAACTTGCAGACACAACGCGACAGGTGAACACCCAAGGGCTCCTCCAGCAAGCGCACCCGCTCTCCGGCCAGAACAAACGTGCCACCTCAGATGGCGATCTGATCCGTACATGCCATACTTTGGCCTAGAGCACAAGGTGAACAAAAGCGTGCCAGCAATTTTCGCTAAGACTGCGCCACAAAATCACCGAACACTATGGGATTGGAGCCGGAGCCTTCAAGCTGCCAGCGCAATGCTGAAACATTCGCTTCGTGCATCTGATGCGCGCGCCAGCTTCATATCGAAGTGTCGCAACGCAACAGGCAACGCTTCATCAAAAACTTTGCTGCCTCAGGCGCTTCAGTGGTCCTGCTTTTGTGCAGCCATCTGTTGACCTGCTTAATCGCTTAAGAAAAACGTCATGGAAACTCGGTGTTTTGCTCTACCTGGGTGCGCAGTCATCTCAACTACACATCCCATAAACTCCCTGCACTTCTCGGGAGGTTTGGACTGGAGTCTGTACAGAACAGCGCGATCCAACTCTCACGTTAAAGCATGGCGCAGCATCACCTCAAACAGTCGAGCTTGAGGCTATCGCCTCTGCCTCCGTCTCTTTAGAACATCCAAAGTCTGAATACGCTTTGACTTGCCATGTGGCGCTCCCTGAGCAACTCTTGCTTGCTCTCGTTCCAGACAACCCCGCACCTCAGCTGGGGGATTTGATGCTACTCATGGCTTGCACCCGAACATCCATGCTATGTGGTGACAGTCAGAGCTTAACTCTTAGAACCCGGGAATGGATCCACGGTAGCAATGTGTAAGAGATCCATGCTGTAAGTCCAAAAAACAGATCGGATTCAATGTAGTTTGTCTCTGAGCACCAAGCATGGCTCTCAAAGCGCTCCGTGTTTGCCCCGGTCCACTGCTCAATGAGCTCTCCACCGGACTCTCCACGTCGAAACATGAAGAAGGCCGGGGACACCTCTGCGGCAAGTTGACACCGAGTATTATACTATATTATGGTATATTATACTATAGTATCGTATATTATAATACTATGGTATTACAGTATATTATAATATACTATCGTATGTTATAGCACTGTTTCCGTCACAACATGCGAGCAAAACACCGGCCTTGACGCCCAATTCCTTCGTGCAAAACTCCATTGCCCCCACAGTGCCATTGCCCACGAGCTCTACGAAGCGAATGTCTCGGAACCTTGCTCATGCATGGGGTATATGGGGATTATATAGGGATATATGGGGATTATATAGGAATATATAGGGATATATAGGATTATATAGGGATGTATAGGGATAATAGGGATATAAAGGGATAATGGAAAAGAAGATGGAAACTACTATGATGGGTTAGATTATAGCGATAGAGACTACTATAAGGCTCCATCAAACGATCCAGATACTGCCTCATGCTTGTCACTCGTCTCCAGTCCTACACTCTCAAGCCCAACTCCCAGCTCTGGACCCTCTAAATCCAAGGCTCTAAATCCAAAAGCTCTAAATCCCAAAGCCCTAAACCCTAAGCCCTGAATCCTAAGCCGCAAGACCCAAACTCTAAGCCCTAAACCCCGAGCCCTCAACCCGTGGAGATGCTGGAAAAGCGCAAGTGCGGTCTGAGGGGCTCCTCGGAGTACCTCCGCCACTTTGGCTCGAAGGCACGGCAGCTCCTGCAGAAGGTGAAGGTCACCTCGCCAAATCTTTGGAGGTGGGGGGGTCCACCTAAGTAAAAGTAATGGCAATAATACCAATATTAATAGTGAGAATAACAGTAATAATCCAGGACCCTCCTTGAAACCTTACATGTGGGCGGTTGTCAAAATTATGGTCGATTTGGGGCACCCTAAATATCAGGTGCCGTATTGTAATAGGGATCCAAAAAGGGACCATGATTTTGGCAACCACCCATGTAGGGTCCAGCAGTTTGGATGCAGCGTGTAGGGACAGCCATGGCTTGGAAAAAGAGGGTTTGCGTTACATTTTGGGACTTGGGCTTCACAAATGCTTGACACATCCAAATTTGGTAGTTTCCCTAAATAAGGTTCAGGGTTTAGGGTTTCCCTAAATAGGGTTTTGGGTTTAGGGTTTAGATTTTACCTAAATAGAGGGTTTAGGGTTTCCCTAAATAATGGGAGGAGGGACTATAACCCCAATAGTGGAAAATCAAATGGAAAATGAGATAGAAACTAGCGTTATATAAGCACTGTATGAGGATAGTTTGCACTGTATGAGGATAGTTTGTAGCTTCCCTAAATAGGACCCAACATAGACCCAAAAATGTTATTATCCATGTTAATATTATATGAACCCCCAAAAAAGGTACCCCCAATTTCGGGAAATCTTGCTTCGCCAGGAAGATGAAACAAGTTTGGCATCCATGTCGAGATCTCTCCTTCTAGCCAGATGAAATTAGAGACGCCATTGAAGTTAGCAGAAACACCCTGAACCCCAAGCCAGACCCTTAACCCTAAATCCTAAATAAACCCTAAGCCCTAAACCCTAAGCCAGTAGCAAACTCTAATTACCCAGCCCTAGGTTGGAAAATCTGAATGGGGAGCCCGGACCGACATGTGATCCTTCAATCAACAACCCTGCCTTGAAACCTAAAGTTTGAAAATGAATGTCACCTTAGATCGCCAACTTTTTGAGCTGAAACTTTAATTCCAAATCCCGCGCCAGCCTTAAGGAGTACCAGCGTACCAAGATTTAGAGGTGGATTAACCTCAGTTCCGGCTGAGCAGCATTTGAACATTCCTTCATTTGCTGCATCATAAGCGTAGCTAGTTTGAAACACTTTGGCAGACATACATTTTGTTTTGAAAGCTTTGAGTGCTAGCAGAGCACACAGCAGATCTCCTGTCAACCTCCCCTGAGGCCTAAACGTTGGTGATGATACTTTTCCAAGCTTTCGCACTGGTGGTCACGACACACCTAGCCTGCAGCATGGGAAACGAGCTGAGGAGGCAGAAAAGTAATCCTAATCAGGACGGCATGCAGACATGTGAATGTTGTCATGTTTCTTTGTCATGCTGGTTTCCAACATTCGCAGTATGCCAGATAATGGGAGATACAAAGTCGGAGTCGCCGCACATCAGCCGCAGGATCCATAGAATCCATCCAAATGGTTCCGAAAGCAGGACAAGACTATGACACTACCTGATGATTGTAAAGCGATGAAAAGGGAGGCCTCCATGACATGCTTGCGCCACCAAGCCAAGAACTCCGCAAACGACACTTCGCCGTCATGAGTGGAGTCCAGCTCCTCCACTAACCTCATTGGAGTGCTTGTTCGGTTCAGGGTTAAGGTTTAGGATTTAGCGTTTAGGATTGCTCTTACTTTGCAGGAAAGTGGCTTGTCCAACTCGCGTTCAAGGCCCAGAAGAGCCAGGGCGCGACAGAGTTCCTTGTTTCTGCGCCCAGGACATTCTCAACACTCAAGATGAGCTGTAGAAAGTGTATATATAAGGGATTATAAAGGGATAAGTAAAAAGTAGACTACTATTAAGGGTTCGGGGTTTAGGGTCGAAACTCCTCAAATCCTTAAAGGGGATTATATAGAGAGCATTACAAGGAACTATAATGGCGGATCCTAAGAGTTTAGACTATAGCCTATATCATATACCCTACATAACCCCTATATGGTAGTTTCCCAAAATTAGGGTACCCCAATATAGACCCCAATATACTATAATCCTTAATATGGGGACCCCCAATAAGATACCCCTAATTTTGGGAAACCCTAACCCCTATAATCCCCTACATATCCCAGTTTCCATTTCATTTTCCATTTCCTTTTCCATTTGATTTTCCACTATAGTAGGTACCCCTAATGTTGGGAACTACCCCAATTTAATCCTATTGCAATATAGGAGTTTCCATATTCCCCCTGCGAAGGTGCCCTTCATCCTCTTTTCCGTTATCCTGCCATCCAGGATGAGCCAAGAAGCGTCAGGCTGGAGCCGGCCATCCCCATCCTTGGCTGATGCTTACAATAGAAGCACTTGCATATAGGGTTTAGGGTTTAGGGATATGTATATATATATTCTAGAATGCATTTTGAAAATATCTATATATACACATACATATATACTATAATGGATCTTAAATATATATATATACATATATATACTATATTGCATTTTGAATATATATATATATATATTTACGTGCATATACTTTGATGAATATATTTTAATATGCCATAATATAGGCATACACTACCCCCAATAATGGAGAATCAAATGGAAAAGAAAATAGAAAATAAAATGGAAACTCGGATTATGCAGGGGGTTTAACAGGGAGTTGGGGAAACTACCATATGTATATATATATATATAGATGCACCAAAAGCATCTGACTCGCGTGGAGACACGCCTAGCTAGACAGGCCTTCACACAAACAGGCACCTTCTCGCCGCCTAGCGTCAACGTCCATTTGGTCGAAAATGGCCTCCCACGCAAGCATTGTGGTGAACTTACCTTTCGATTCTAATCCAGAGGCCGTAGTCTTGACAGCATCTTTTCAAGCAAATGCAAGCCTTTTCTCGCACATCAACGCAGCCACTCAAGCCAATGGACCATGTTGTCATTCGAACTACCTAGTTCCCTTTCAATGCAAGGCTGTCAAGTGTACACCTATACCCGTCCCCAGCAGCGTTTCTGAGCCTGGAGCTGCACTTTAGAGAGGTGCTGCAAGATCTTGGAGTCATTTAGGACGCCATCCAATGCTCGCCTTGCCTGGCAGCGTCGTGCCCACAAGGGCTTACACGATGCTCCGCAAGGCAACGTGCTCCTTGCTTTGCTCCCCCCATACCATGGCAAACAAATACCTCTCTCCATCTGATTCATTGCAGGCCGAGGACATCAAAATGAAGTTTGGGTGCATTGAGAAGCTGAGTACTTTGCAGTAGAATAATAGTAAAAATAATAGTAATAGTAATAGTAATAGTAATAATCATAATAATAGTAATAATAATAGTAATAGTAGAAGAAACTCAAAGACAACACGTTTGGAGATTGCCCCAGGATGCTTCCTTTTTGGACCCAGTCCTTGTGCCTGCTTGATCTGGCTACAGACTGAGAACCTATCTGCTGCCCAAAACACATGGGTTGTTCTCAAAATGATGGGCCCCTTTTGGTTATAGACGATATTAAAGCACCTAATATTCAGGGGTACCAAAATAGGACCCAGATTTTGGGAACTGCCCTGCTACCAGTGTAAGAAATTGCTGAGAGGGGCTAAGGGCGAGAAGGTCCGCCGACTTGCAGCGGCTTGGGGTACCTCTTTTGGGGTCCCTCAAAATAAGGAGTATGATTTTGAGGATGACAATGCTTTTGGATCCAAATTGGCGTCCCCTGAAATAAGGATTATGGTCATGAGGATGATAATGGTTTTAGGTCCATATTGGGTCCCCTATTTTCTTGAAGGGAGCCCTAAACCCTGAACCCTAAACCCTAAACCCTAAACCTTAGGCCTGGCTGATCTGTAGTTCAAAGATAGCAGCCAACGCCATGCCACGCACTATACCGACTTCCTCCTCCGGCGCGACCACAAGCATGTCCGCTCCCCTGGCACCATCAGCTTGCGTACTTGCAGAGCTAAGTACAGTCGGCAAGTGAAAACCTATAACGGACATGCTGTTGTAATATATTGTTCCAAATTATTGTACAAGTATCGTACTTTGTACTATACTGAGGTATATCATAATACATCTCTTTATAATACACTACCATATTCTGGAAAATTATACCATAGGATACATAACTATGCCAGAAAATACTACATTACACCATATGACAACATATGAAAATGCATTAGATGGCTCACGCAAATGCTCAAACAAACGGCGCTACCCTTGACCCCAAACCCTAAATCCCAAACGCTAAACCCTAAACCCCGAAAATCTTAAACCCGGGCCTCTGAGCTGCAATGTCTTTCGTCTTCAAAAGCTGCGTAGATTCCGTCAGCGCCTGCAACGTTTGGTCATGAAAGACTTGGGTAACATAGGGCTTAAGGTTTAGGTGATTCTGCTCCAACCCTAATATATACCCCATTATACTATAGTAGTTTCCATTTTCTTTTCCATTATCCCAATATTACCCCAATATACCTGGGGTTAGTTTTTTTTTTGGTTCGGACCTTTTCTCCACAAGTCAGGCTCCCAAGATGCTCGTAGAGCACAGTCCTCCATCCGCCGACTCGAGAGCGTATCCCAATCAGTCAGCACAAAAACCATGCCTTCTGCGCAGCAGACTCCCTGTGGGGACAGGTACCAAGCCAGCTCTACCTGTACCAAAGGACCACCCGAAGCAAGGCAAAAGTCCTGTCACTGAGGCAAAGGACACTCATCCAGCATAAGCCTACCCCTTGTGCATTTTGCACACTAAGTTCACATTGTCCTTCGTGCTCGCGCCCTCGTCCGAGATGCCCTTCTTTTTGCCCTTCCAATCGCCAAACTTTTCCATGCCCTGGTCGTCTTCTCTCTCGTCAGCTGTGTCGCCAAGTTGCTCTTGCGTAATCTGGAATGAACAGTTGCCCTGCTCACCGTCCTCGTCCGCAGCCGGCATCCTCGTTGCCCTCATGGCTCTTTCATGTTCAGGCCCCGCCCAGCCGACCCCTTCTCCAGGAATTGGCCCAGGCACGAAGGGGTAACTTAACATAGGATTATGTCGGGTATCAAATGGAAAAGAACATGGAAAGCAAAATGTAAGACTGGAATAAATTGGGCTTTATATGGCTCAGGATTGCCCAAACTTAGAGGTACCATTTTGAGGCTGTCTATACTAAAGATTGCAAATAATTACAATCCTCAACATAGTTCATATTTTGGGGTCTATTGTTGGGTCCCCCAATTTACCGCAGTTGGACATGCAATCACAACGGCAATTAGCATGGAAACCAGCGTGATGGTACATTTGGCGACAATCCTGGTTGTTGTAGGATAAATACAACCACGATGAAGCGGCGGAAAGTTGATTTTGGGCATATGGGAGGTAGCGAAAAGGACTGGTACTCATCTTCGTAATTTGTCGTCAGTGTCGTCAATCCCCCCACCACGATGGAGTGGTGGTGTGAGTGGAGTGCGTGGCGCAGTGGTGCTACTGGTGCTACTGCTGCGGCTGCTGCTGCTGCTGCTGGTGCTGGTGCTGGCGCTGGTGCTGGTGCTGGCGCTGGCGCTGGGGCTGATGCTGGTGCTGGCGCTGGTGCGGGTGCGGGTGCGGGTGCCGATGCGGGTGCTGGTGCTGGTGGCGGTGGCAGTGGCGGTGGCCGTGGCAGTGACGGTGGCGGCGGTGGCGGCGGCGGCAGTATAGCTGTTGTGTTGGCGTTGATGGTGGTGTTGGTGTTGGTGGTGGTTGGTGGTGGTTGTTGTTGGTGGTGTTGGTGGTGTTGGTGGTGTTGGTGTTGGTGGTGTTGGTGGTGTTGGTGGTGTTGGTGGTGTTGGTGGTGTTGGTGGTGTTGGTGTTGGTGGTGGTTGTTGGTGCTGTTGGTGGTATTGGTGGTGTTGGTGGTGTTGGTGCTGGTGTTGGTGTTGGTGTTGGTGTTGGTGTTGATGTTGGTGTTGGTGCTGGTGTTGGTGTTGGTGTTGGTGTTGGTGTTGGTGTTGGTGGTGGTTGGTGGTTGTTGTTGTTGTTGTTGTTGTTGGTGGTGGTGGTGTTGTTGTTGTTGTTGGTGGTGGTGGTGGTGTTGTTGTTGTTGTTGTTGTTGTTGTAAAGATACATAAATAAATGAAAACAACATCAATCATAAGAATCTGTGGAGGTGTGTCATGCTAGGCCTGTGGACAAGACGACTTTAACCACAGTACCCCACCTGGGCACAAATTGACAGAGAGTCAACAGGTGAAAGGCCCCAGAATCAACACTTCCCACCATATCGAGGCACCAAGGCCTCTACCTACGACACTGCCTTCATCATAAATGCTAGTTTCCAGCAGTACGAGGACCCCAATATAAACACTAAAATGCGGTAGTCCTTATTGAAGGGATCCCAGAAAGCAACCCCAAATTCCAGGAAGCCCCCAAATGGAAGTCCTACACATGTAAAACCACAATTTTGGCGCTAAACCCTGAAGCGGCCTCCCGGAGACTCTGACCTCTTTCGCTTCTTGTCCTGCATTTCCCATACGCATATTCCCTGTATAGACGCCGTATACGAGTCCCCACAGGCCCTTCCCTCACTCCCCACTAGCTTCCAGAAATGTTGTGGCCTTGGGGCACGAGATGCAAGGTTTAGGGGTCTATGTGGGGATCTGACCAAGGAGGCCATCATTTTCCTAAAGCCGAAACCCACTGCAGGCAATGACGTGCCTAGTGCTTGCCTTTCACATGATCCATAGACATTAGATGGGAGATTCGCAACATGGGGTACCGTTCGGGACCCCCGGGAAGACATGGTGATTACAGATGTACAATGGAGGGGATCCCATAAAGAAATACAGAAGACAGAAGGGCTATGGATTGTCGATTGCCTTGAGCAATAACACGCTTCTGATATGGCTGCAAGGCATGCTGTTCCCCAAGGCAACATATTAAGGAGATACCTACCAGGGATGCTATGTCCATCGGTACTTCTCCATCCAGCTTCGTGACCGCAATTTGAGTTTCTGAAGCCTGTTCACCTTCCCTAAACCTCAAAACAAGTTCTATCGGCTTTTATCGGGATCATTCATACAGAAGTATATAGCTGAAATCTCAGTACATGAATATGCCCTTTGGGCAGCTGAACCTTTCAAGCAAGGATGGCAGCAAACCCAATCCCAACCCTCAAACCTGCAAGCCTCAGCCAAATAAAACGGAAGCGTTCATGGGAAGTCTCATGCCATCCGCACTGGGCGTTCGGCACTACGCCCTACATCCTATCCATGGAAACATGGAAACGTGGGCCCTCCTGCGGGCCCTCAAGTGCCAGGACATGCTAGTGTGGCCCTTTAAGGGAAAAGGCGTGCAACGCACTAGGCACTTATGGAGAAACCAAATCAAACGCACACATGCTGATGGTCAGTACATCCTCTATTGATATTGAACCCGCTGGGACTTGGCAAGTCCTTTTTCTTTTCGTCGCCGTCTGCCTTCTCCTTCTTGATCTTGTCCTTGCAGCTGCAGCCGCGGAAAGCTTCCCAAGAACACAAACACTAAACCCTACCTGCAACCCCGATTTCCTACTTTATGGGTTATACCTACTAATTGG
>CAJNIZ010043859.1:0-21544 GCA_905231905.1 Symbiodinium pilosum
GTGGAGGTGGTGGAGGTGGTGCTGGCGGTGGTGGTAGTAAAGGAGGAGGAGGAGCAGTAGTAGTAGTAGTAGCAGCAGCAGCAGCAGCAGTAGTAATAGTAGTGCCCAATTGGTTGTTATTCGATGGTGTATTTCTCCGGCATTAGCCCCTGAAGTGGAGAAAACCACATTGACATAGTAGTAACCGATACGTGCTGATAATAATAGTAGTAGTAGTAGTAGTAGTAGCAGCAGCATCAGCAGCAGCAGCAGCAGCAGCAGCAGCAGTCGTAGAAATACAACTACCATTACCACCAATAAGGAGATTCTTTCGATTCGGTGCACCATTCCGCGATTCCTCTTCATCTTATGTTGCGCCTGTGCGTTTTCTTCGTATCGGTGTGGGACTTGCTCACCCCAACCCGTCATTTCACCCTCGCCACTACTCCCTCATGCCTCCGCTACCTTTCCTATCCCTGCTTTTTCCCGCCTCTCCCCAATCACCCGCCAACCCTTAGTAGACAACCTTGCCTTGAACTTTTCAGGCTTGCCAGGCCCGAGTCCAAAGCATCGACCTTGTTACTTAACAGTTTAAACAGTTAAAGCTGCATTTTAGCCCCCTTGAACCTTGGACTTGCCTAAGCACTAGACCCGTGAACCCTCGTACCTCGCTGGACATAGCTTGTTTTCAATCCGCCGCATGCCTGATTTGCTGGCAGTGGCTGGCGAGCATGTCGCCGAAACCCCATAGATTTGGAAATTTGCTTTACGGTTTCTGGGCCAGTCAAGTGTTATTCCCCAAAAACGTTTGCTGTTCAGAAATTTCAGTGGCATCCACAGATGATCATTGAAATGAAGTGTCAGTGAAATGGTTTTTGTTACAGTATTTCTTTGGTTGTGCTACGTGCTATATTCTGCTGCTATGATCGTGATGGCTTTGGATGGCTTTGGAAGTTGTCCGATTGGAAAAAATTACACAGCAGTCGTAACTCTGCAAGACGCGGTTCACCAGGCCGGAGAATCCAACAAATACTTATTTCCATTAAAAACCAAATTTCATAAAGCCAGTGAACAGTGCCACAACGTCTTCTTCACAACAAGAAAACATGTTGCTTAATCGTGTGCTTCTTCCTTGATATCGGAAGAGGGATATCGGAAGAGGGAGACACCCAAGGGAGCAAGGGAACACAACTAACATCAGCAGGACCTCCAGAAGTCCGCTCGATCGGACTTTAAAATGTTGGGGTCGAACTCATTGCCTTGTCACATGTGCTGCAGCCTGGGTTTGCTACAGGTGCCTGCGGAGTAAAAATTTCCTGCGCTCAAGTTTTGGCTCAGGGTCTCGGCTTGAGGGTTCCGTATTGGGGCATCTTGTCAGTTCTTGGAAGATCCGACAGTGACTTAACTGCAATCTCTGTTCAAAACCTGATGCTCAAGCTTTGCCAGCTGCAGCGGCGTTGAGTAGTGTCGTGTCCAGTTACAGTCGCATGTGACATGCATTCAGTGGAATGCTTCGTGAAAACATTCATTCGGGACGGTCATGTGCGGAGTGTGTGCAGCATTTAGTTAACCCAGACAACCCTAGACGTACATGTTCAGTTTAAGAATATAAGCCCGTGTGCGAAGAGTTTGACCAAGCCACCGCAAGCTATCAGCCACGATGTTTAGCAGAAAACAAAAAAGTGCGGAGTCACAGAGTGCCGGCTGTCGAGTACTCTCGAGGCGTCCCATCATATTGGCTATGGGCTTTGTTCGTACAGAAACCATTCACGCACTTGGGAGTTCTCAAGTATCTCAAGAATTAGGTTCTTTTTAGGGAGACGCACTGTTTGCGTAAGCGATGCTCCTGCGACCCCATGTTGGCAAGTGTAGGATGCAAGGGCAGCACGCCAGCAGCAGTTCTTTTGAGAGAAGGCATTTTGCATAGCATTGAGGGTGTTCATGTCTCCTCAATTTCAGTGTGCCGGGCAAAACCAACAATTGTTCGCATAGAGAGGTGAAGGAATGTATCATTGTTGGAAGTATTGCTGCGCACTACGTTTTGTCTAGGTTTTTTTGGGTGTTCTCAAGGTTTCGGTCTGGAGGATTTATGCGTTTTTTGAAGTTTCCTGGTGGCTGTTGTGCATTCAGGCTCCTTCTGTCATGGGTGTGACAGTAGTTTTGATCTTGAATTTTCGCGCTACCAGTCCAAGAGAATGAGCAGTTTTGCTTTTGGTTAGGATCATGAGGATCGCGTGATGTCGCAACAGCACCAACGCCTGTGCCTTTGTTTCGAAAAACGTCATAAAATGATATCACATCATCGGGAGAGGTAAGCCTTGTAGAGTTGAAGTTATTATCGGAGAAAGAATAGTAGTATCATTAGAAGAACAACTAGAAGCTGTTGTACTTTTTGATATTGTTAGTATTCGTAATACTACTACAGCTACCCTTGCCAGTATTTGCCATATTAGAATATTGTTGGTAATGCTAATCGACGTTAAATTCGAAATCAGGCTTGGGACGATGGCGACGACAGCTATGACTGCTGCTGCTGCTGCTGCTGCTGGCTGCCGCTGCTGCTGCTTCTGTGCTTACGTCTACAGTTACGTCGACAGTACACATCTGCATCTTGGTACATGTGCGTTTACGTTTGTTTCCACTTCTGCTATTTCTATTGTTTCCACTGCTGTGGCTGCTTCTGCGTCTACTGATACTGCTACAATTATGGTGGGTTCTAGATGAATGTGGGAGGGTATCCATCCGTTTGTCTGAGGCCTTCGCCGTTCTGGAGTAACGCCATGACAGCCTCAAGCCTTTGTGATTCGGCTGCTGCGCCTGGGTACTTTGAATGGTGGGTAGACGATGGTAACTTATTAGCTCGAACTTTGCAGCCAAACGCCAGATGTGTTCCTGCGAGCTGTAGTTTTTGTAAGGACTGGTCAAAGAAGTAGCCTTGTCATAAGGACATGCTCTAGGATGCTCTAGGCCGTGATCGCATTGCCGTTCAAAGAACAAAGGTCAACAAAGTTGGTCACGATCATCAGCTAAACCAGGGACAACACATTGGCAACTGAAATGTAGGAATGTTGCAATGTCTGACGGACATTCTTAATATGTTTCGTGCTACGCTTACGTATGCCTAGCTAGTGCTCCGTTGTGATGCTCATGCTGTAGAAGGCAAAGGGACATGAAGTTTCTCGTCGTTTTAATGTGTTGTACTGGTGATTTGCCTCCAAGTGAGCTTCACGTCGGCCCGTGACGTACTCGAGCCTTTCTGTTCTCAGAGTTCAGGCGCAGGCCTGCGTGCACAGGAAGCTTGTGACCCTGCGGGGGTCTGGAGGGGCCAAAGAACGGGGATGGGTTCGGATGTGATGTCTCATCTCTTGTGAACGGTTTTTTTGCATATTCATTATGCCTCAAAGCATCGCCCCCCCAATTTCGAACAGCCCCTCGCTGGACTTGAAATGGCTTGTTGTTACCATGATGTGTTGCATGGCTAGCTAGCTCCTTTTCAGAATTCCAATCTGAAAGTTGTCCTCGATGGCACTATGCTCCACCATAGCAACTCTCTACATTCTAGACGCGTTGTCTCTTGAGCAGTTCGCACTGCCTTGGCCGCTCTACACTAGATTGGCTTCTTCAGGAGCCCTCCCCAAACCTAAGAGGGATGGAGGAAATGTTGCTTTCAACATATTGTCAGTGTTCGATGTATTTAGTGTGTCGGGTAATGCAAGATTTCCGCGTTGCACCCTTGATAGTTCTGAAATGGACTCCGTTCTTCTGCAACAATTTTGGGAGAGTCGAATGTCGACATGACCCTGCAAATGACTTCCGGTGCTGGAAGGACCCAGCTGTTGTGCAACAAAGGGACCACCACAGCCTGCGCCAGACAAAGCACAGAAGACACTAACACATGCCAGCATAGGCGAGGTTGTATTGCAGGTATGTGACGGATTGTCACGGTATGTGGAGTTGCTCGAAAGAATGTCTATATAATCCCTGAATGGTCGTCTGCTTTCTTCCCATGCTTTTTCTAGGCTCACAGGAGCACCCAAGTTTGAAATGCCCATACACGGAATTTATAGGAGACCAACTTCGGAGCTTTGTCCCCGAAGCCCCAACTTGCATGACGCGTTTTTGTGTGGCCAGTCGAAATGGTTGTCCACACCCCTGCGCTTTGGAGCCATGGGATGGGTTTTGGGACTAAGTTTTGGGGTTCGGGGATCAAGGTTTAGGGTCGACAAGTTTCAGGTCTTTAAGGGCATAGGATTTTAGGCTGGCGTCTGGGAGTACCCTGCATCGTGTTTCATGTGTGGGGGTTTCTACGTTGGCCGCAGGAGCCATAGTTAAACGTCATTGCTTCATTCCTAGACGCATGCTCCACAGCAGAACCAGGGCAGGGTTTAGGAGTTAAGGTTTAGGGCAATCCCAGAAAGTCTTCCTTTGGGGTCTACGATGAGCATAATCGTGGGCTTCTCTCACTTAAGGCGTACACGTTGTTGGGTGTGGAGCCTCCTTTGGCTTTGAACGCGTGTATGTGCGCCAGCGGACAGTGCAAAAGCCACTGATACAAGGTCGCTTGAATGAGGTAAGAAGACATATTACTTGCCCCTAGCAGACCATTTCACATCTAGTTTGCTACGGGGGATCCTTCAATAGTGTATGGGTGGACTCATGCAAGACTCTTCTCAAGACCCTAGACCCCCAATTGCTACCATCGCCGGAGCCCAGTCAGAGACTTATGTCCGGCCCAGCTCCAGAACCAAAGCCAAAAGTGAAGAAAAGACGCCTGCTCCTTGATTATGTGCGCGGATGTTGAGAAGGCTTCTATCGGGCCGTTCGGGTTGCAACGGCAAGGGAGGATACGGTGAGCAATAGATGTTTTGCAAGTCACTTACGGCTCTGAAGAGTCTGGAAGGATTGTAGATGGCCTTTGTCAACAACTTTTTGTGGAACTTCATGAGTGATGATATGCCTCATCACTAGATTTGGTTTACACTTTACGTTGCGTTCTCAGACTCTGACCGTGCCATTTGCCAAGTTCTGCGCAGTTCTGCGCCGCTTGAGGGCAATGACCCTTTTCATGTGTTTCCTGGAATTTTGTGGGAGAGCCACGGTAACCCTAAACTCAACCCTAAACCCTGCAGCCCTAAGGCACATTAAACTAAACGTGGACCCTAATCCTGAACCCCGAACCTGGAGTCTCAGACCATGAGACCGAAGCCCTAAACCCTAAACCCAAAGTCTCGGCCTTCAACCCTTAACCCTACAGGCCCTGCATACTAAGCCTGCTTAACATTCATTCAGCCCTAAACTCCGGGCCCTGCACCCGAAACCTCAAAATCCAAAGTCCATACCTCAGACTCCTGGCCCTGTACCCTAAAAACCCTAAACCTACATGGTAGTTTTCCTAAATAGTGGGACCTGATATAGACCCAACAATACTGTGAATTTTGGGCCCCCGAAAAGGGACCCAAATTTTTGGAAACCCTGAACCCTAGACCTTATGTCCTTATTGGACCCCTATAATACTCCGTTCTAAAAATGCCCCTAATTTGGGCAACCCCCCCCAATCCCTGCGGCCTTGTCTGGAATCAAGAGTCAGGCTGCCAGGGCGCAGGCGATTTCGCGAGGCGTTGCCTCTGCCTGGGGATTGAGCCTAGGGTTTAGGGTTTATGGTTCAAGGTGTAGGGTTTAGGGTGGTTAGGGTTAAGAGCTTTGAGTTTAGGGTCTAGGGTTTGGGGTTTAGGTTTTGGGTTTTGGGTTGAGGGGCGAATTATCACGGGATTACGAGTTGCACCATATAGGGGGCATATATTGTTGCTGATGTGAAGGTTTGGTCCGACTTTTGGGTCTCACCCGTATATACCCTAAACCCTAAACCCCGTTGAGCCTTAGAAATCAGGGTTTAGGGTTTAGGGCTCACGGTTTGGGTGTCCAGTTCAGCTAGGCGCGGCTTCCTGAATATAAACTCCGATCATTGGGATTTAGGGCCTAGGGTGGGTACATAGGAAATCGGGGGGACCATACTTTGGGCCGTTGGTTGAAAGCTTAGGTTGAAGATGCTCGTGTGCTAAAGCTAAGGCTCCAAAGTACGAGATCCTTTATCTAGGTACTGTAACAAAACAGCTTTTACACATTCCCACATATTTCTGGGATTTGGGAGTGACGATGCGCAAACTGAAGTCTCAGTGTTAGCGTTCGAGCTCAGGCTTTCATGTTTCAGCTGCTGCGGGTTTCAGGCTTTGAGCTTGTGGCTTTCGGCTTACTACGGGATTCTGAAATGGTGCTTCATGTGTTTGGACCCCTCTAGGAAGGTCTTGATGGTAGTTTCAAAATAGGGGGACCTCAATATGGACCCCAAATGCTACAACCCTTATTCTAGGCACCCCCAAACTGGTGCCCGTAATTGGGGAGACCGCCTTGTCTCAGAGCTCATGAAAGGGGTTATACCTTTCAGACTGCAGGAGGGCCTGCGGGTTTCGGGTTTAGGGTCTAGGGTGGCTTGTAACTGCGTTGGATATTTGACTTTCTCACAATTCTCCAGACATAGTCCTCAATGGGCCTTGCCATATTAGCTGCATATTCCAAAAGTCCCTAGTGCATCATGTTTTATTCTCATATAGCTATTTCGCACAGTAGGGGGCCGGTATACCCGCAGCCACATCAAAGTGATCCGAGCAACTGTCCAGATGGACGAAGACTAGTTTATGGCATGAGTTGACGAAGTGAACATTTCTTAGCTGGCATTCTTTGCATCTTCTGTAAAACAATACAGTAGGTAAGACAAACCAAAGCGACATGAACTTGCACTGGTGTCAAAAGTTCTTCGTCTGGAATCTTACCAAGATATTGAACTGTATTGACGCGATAATGGAGAATTCTATTTGTACTTTTGGGGAAGGCGACCACCAACTCCTATCCTGTATGGTACTATGCCACTATGCGCTGTGTTTTAGCAGCTTTTTTTGGGAGGTATCTTGAGAAGACATCTGAGCTCTTCCTCTATAGCTCATATCCCCATGTGGGAGACGAGACAGAGCGACAACCCCAGCTCGTGTCCATAAGCTGGCTAAGCCATTTGTGACCACAGTTCATATGCCATATATGGAGTATTAGAAGGGTTCTTAAGGGGGATCCTAGGAGTTTAGACTATAGCTCATATGGGTGTCTACGACTCTGCGGGATATTTATGACACAGCTTAGGGGCCAATGAGGGGAGTTTTAACCCTAAGCCCTCAACCTTGCCGAGCCATCAGAGTATCGGAATATAACGACTTGCACGGGAGGTTAAAAGTTAAACGTTCCCATTGGGCTATATTATGTTTTAGGAATATGTAGGTTTATACAGGACTACATATCGATTGCATGAGCCCTAGTCCAAACTCCAAGTATTTCCCTTAATGTCCCCCATAGTAATTAGGCTCCTATAGAATCCCTATAAAACCACCCTTTAAGGAGTTTAGATCCTAAATCCCAAGCCCTAAACCCCAAATCCTAAACCTTTAAGCCTAAATCCTAAATTCAAAGCCATAAATCCTGAACCTATAAACCCCTATACAGCTATGGGGTTTAGTTTAGGGTCTAGGGTTTAGGGTCTGCTTCATGACATCCTTGCGTTCGAGGCGGCATGGCCGTAAAGGCCATGGCCAGTGCAGTTGTCAAAGCCCGGGAGGATGAAGAGGACTGGATTTAGGCTTCAGGGTTTAGGATTCAGGGTTTAGGGTTAAGGGTTTAGGGTTTAGGATTAAGGGTTTAGGGTTTAGGATTTAGGGTTTAGGACTTAGGGCCTAGATGGTTCTTTTTAAAGGGTTTCTAAGGGTTATGTAGGGAATGATATAGTCACCGTTAGGGGTTTAAGAGTTATCTAGGGATATGTACGAACAATGGAAAATCAACATGGAAAATAACATGGAACCCGAAATGGACACTGGGTTTACCGTTTTTTTGTTGTTTTTTCAAGGCCCTCATTCAAGCATCCTGAGTTTGGGTTTTTGAGTTTTTGTTACCTTTTAAGAATAGGTATGAGTACAGTTGGGACTTCAGCAGCCTACCAAGTTGTGTTGTGCTTGGGTTATGTAGGGATAATGGTGGAAAAAATAAATGGAAACAAATATATTATAGTACATTCTGGTATATGAAGGCATTTTGTGTTATATTAATGCCCGATAGGATGTGGCTGAAGCCGGCTTTGGGTGTGGGATGCTTCTGTAGCAGGCTGGAAAAATCTGGAGGGACCCTGGCCCCTAAACCCTAAGCCTGAGCCTTGTAAGTTGCTAGCTACCTCAGTGCCGAGATGGCTCAGTCGTAGAGAGTTTCATCTTTGGGGGTTTTGTATGTTTCGGTGAGCTCGGAGACTGTAGACGATCTAGGGTTTAGGGTATCCAAAGCGTTGATAGCTGACTTTAGATGCTGCTGGGTTGAGGGTCAGAAATTTGACACGTAGACCCTAAGGCACAAGTAGATTCTCCACAGTCTGTTTGTTGTTATTCAGAAAGATGAGCTTGAACATGGTATTTGAATACAGTGGCAAAGCCAAGTCTGTCTCCTGGTATTTGCTACTGCATGGCCTGTACCCACAGTTATCCAATCCGTATATCGCATATATGACCAGCCTGTCTTGTAGTTTGCATTGGAAAGCCGCTTCGTTCTCCAGTGCATGATGAGAGGCTTACGCTTGAAAGCGAACCCTGAATGCCTGCCTGCATGCGTGCATGTATGTATGTATGTACGTACGTACGTACGTACGTATGTATTATGCACACATGCGCGTGCATGTGTGTATGTACACACGTTCTCGCGTTCTAGCCATGTATGTAGAAATTCACACATGTCTACATATGGATGGGCATTGCCCATCGCATTTCTCGTTTTTCCACACAGAGGGCTGCTGCATATCTTGCCATGAGATATGACATCCATGCCTTACCTGTCTGGTGCGCAGGACTTAGATAGCTTCCTGGCCGGTGGCCGCCATACTGCTGTCCAGGCCTGCTTGCAGAATGAGGCTTCGAGTGACATCATGGGCCCGTTCGTTTTAGTCCTTCAAGGAGCTCTCGCTTGCTTAAAACAAGGTTCATAGCGCATGATTGGGAAAGATGCTCCCACAGAAGGGCTTATGAAGCCAATGATAGGTCATGAGGACAAGACGACAGTGGGAATCCTCACATTTGCAGTAGATGTTCTGCGAGCTACTGTGACTTCCGGGACTTTTACTCAAGGAGCCAGGCTACGCTTGCTGTGTCAAGTGCTTATCTGCAACATAGTAAGTAGGAGCACTTGGGAGTTCCGCAAAGTGGGGGGGCCAATGAGTCTGCTTAGAGGATTATAAGTAGAGTTATAAGCCCAGCTAGAAGTAGTTATTGAGTCCCATGAACTTTCAATACTAGGAGGATCCAACATTGAGCGGAGAATGCGCTTGTCGGCCTGTGCAGGTCAGGCAGGAAAAGCAAAAAAAGCTGGTCTTCGAGCAGGCTGGTACTGTAATCCGTACCCGAGGCCCTCCTTTTGGCAGATACTGGGAGGTTCAGGGTAGGTATAACCGAAATTATTTGGAGTTGTGGGGTTAGGATAGTTATAACATGTTATAACCCATTTATATGCCTGGTATTTGTAACCCGAGTACGACAATGTCAGTGGACTTAGGGAGCTATTTGGGCCATGAGTACCAGTCATAATTTGGTTTGAATTACCTTGAACCTCCAGGTATTCAGGTTCTGTTAAGGAATTCAAATCAAGATGCCACTATAACTGATATGGCAACTGTCATTATCACCCGGACCGAATTTAGGGTCTCCTTTGAGCTACATGTATTGTAGAGCTCCGCGGCGCTTGCCCGCGACTACCCCACTCAGATGCAGATGGGTTGCCTGCAGCCGAAGACCAATCCAGTGAAAATAGGTTTTCCAAAGAGCTTAGCCTTAAGTTCTCCAGGGTATTGAGGGAGCCGCTTTGGGGTTCCCTAGATCCGGGTTCATGGTCCGCCCGTAGAGACGTCTGAAAAAAAACACCGAGTGCAAGGTTCCCTCATAAATGGCCAGGCCCCCAAACTTGAAAGGCCAATTTCGCTCGCCATCAACTCACTCATGCTGAGTGGGAAGAGGTTATAGGGAGAATAATGGGGATTACATCAGGACTACTGTACGGATCCCGTTTATTCCTCCATTCCCAACTACGTTTTCGTAGGTAGCCACCAGGGCCCTGGAATTCCCCAACCCAAAACTTGAGTTCAGGAGCTGAACACAGCTGCCAGGTTTTGTTCTCCAAGACACCCAAATCTGGTGCAAGCCCCCAATCCCTGACCTCCCAGACCCTAAATCCCGGAACTTTCGCCCCCAAAACCTAGCCAAAGAAAAGGCCAATCTCGAAAAAGCGCAGAAGTTTGTTTGGGCCTAAGCTAGCAGGAATATCCCGACAGTAGGGGTACGTGCCGCGTACGAGCACAGTGATTAAGTAAGAGGTGTATAGAGTTTCTACACAGGAATTGCATGTGGGCTGTATAGGTGTATATTGATCCCTGGGATGTCAGCACTGGAGTGCTTTTGTGTGGGTCTGGATTGCAATTACTGCTAACGTTTGGTGTAAGAGACTTCCTGCTATGGAGGCCTAAATAACTGCCAATATTCTGATCTTAGATTCTTTGTACGATTACTTGCTATTGTACACCAAACAGACTGCACATTGATGTTGGTAACTATTTAGGTTCCTACGATTGCCATTTCACTTTCCATTTTCTTTTCCACTTACTTCTCTACTCTTGGGCATTAAATCCTCCATAGCGCCTATAACCCGTAACAGCAACCCGTAAACCCCAAAACCCTAAACCTCAAACCAAAATTAAAGGGCACCATGCATAGTTTCGAAGATGAAGAGCACCTCGTTTTTTGCCCAGATGTTTCTAGTCCAGCAGGGATTTGTACGGAGGTGATATAGAAGAACACACGGATGAGTTGTACAGGGATCATGCACAGGGATTATTCAGGGGTCATATTCAGATGAGCGAAACTCTCATATGCATCATTTTTTTTGATTTGCTGATACCCTATATGGGAATACCATAGCCAAAGCTTCACTTTGGCTGATGCGCATGTCTTCCAAGAGGCTTCCGAGGAACTTCTCACATGAAGACTTGGTAGGAAAACGTTCAAGTTATACAGCATCCAGATTATCGCCTCTATCCCCGTATTGTCCGCATGTCAACACCGCTTGTGTCCAGGAGGGCCCGAGCAGGAGCACTGAACAAAGGTGATGTGCAACGTGTAAACAGAGGGTGTGAACCCCAAGCCCTAAACGCTAAGCCCTAAACGCTTATGGGAGCATTGCTTTTGGAGAAAGGGTCCTATTAAAAAACACTTAGGGGCAGGTCTCCATGAATAGGCGGCAAGCTGGTGCGTGCGATGATGTTTGCGACCTAGCTAACTGTAGCTTCTTCTTGGCTTGCGACGTGGTCCAAAACTTGTTCACCAAACCCCAAAACCCTAAACCCCCAAGCTCCAAACCCTAAACCCTGAACCCTAAACGCTGAACCCTAAACCCTGAGCCCCTAAACCCCGAACCCTAAACCTCTACACGCTAAACCCTAAAACCCAAAACCCAAAACCCTAAGCCCTGAACCCTAAATCCCTAAACCCCAAGGGTCCAGGATGCCAGGAGGTTGCTTCCATATTCATGTGATTTGCTCCCTCTTTTTTCTCAATGGAATGAGGAGGCTTTTGTACCAGGAATTCTGAAGCTGCCGTTTTGGCTTTAATGCAGTGCAGGGTTTAGGGATTCGGGTTTAAGGTTTGGTGATCAGGGATTAGGGTTTAGGACCCGAATGACTTGGCAGATGTTCACCCCAATTTTGGGAATCCAAACTTTTTCAATGCCGTTCTTTGTGATGACGGTTTACGCCGGTATATGCGAATATGATTTATGCTGTTTTCAACTATGGCGCTGAGTGGCAAGCTACAGGTTCTGACACATATATGTAGATAACATAGGATAGATATGTACATATGATAGTTGCCATAGTAGGGGAACCCCGATAACGATAGAGATCACAAAATATGCCAATCCTTCATAGGGACCCCCCAAAGAGGTACCTCTAATTTTGGAAATCCCCCGTGATGTGCATATAAATATATACACATGCATGCTGGCTGTTCATTTGGAGACCATAGCTATAGATTCTCCCCTACGCACCCCAAAATACACAGGAATAAGGACCTGAACTCCAGACTCGACCTAGACCTTTGGGAAAACGCCAAAACGCCCTGATTCGCATGCATGACCCTGGCAAAAGAAACACCTCAATCCCTAAACCACCCGAAACCTTAAAGTCTAAGCCAAAACCTTAAAGCCTAAACCCTGAACACTACACCCTAAGCCCTGAACCCCAAACCCAGAACCCTAAGCCCTAAACCCTAAGCCCTAAACCCTAAGCCCTGAACCCTGATTGCCTTTTCTGCAGGCCGATGAGGCACGAAGGCGCGCGGAAGAGCGCGAAGCCTTGGAGCGTCTGCAGGCGTGGAGAGCAGGGATCTATAGGGTTTAGGGTTTTAGGGTTCAGGGTCTAGGATTTAGGGTTTTCGGGTTTAGGGTTCAGGGTTTCAGGTTTAGGGTTTAGCCTTTGGGCCCTATATTATAGTAAATGGATCTCCAGGGCGACATAGCGATGTGGAGGGAAATGCAGCGAGAACGAGGGACCTTTTCCTTGTGCTTTCCACTCTTGCTGTTACCCAGAAGCTTGCGCTTCCGCCTCCGGGCCGGCGCTTTCGCAGCCGTCGCCATCGTCGCCCATCGTCACCATTTCATCATGGCCCGCCTCCTTGCTATTGGTGCACCTATGATTGTTCATGGCTGCAGGCCCATACTTGCCCAGCGAAATTCTTGGGGCATAATGATTCGCCATTGGCAGCTTGGGGCTCAGGACGGAGGATGAAGGAGGATGAGTGAGAGTGTTTGATACAGACTTAGAAGAGTAGTTGTGTTTGTCTGTGTTCTCGGAGAAGATTGTGAAACTCCTGGGCTTATTCCAAGGAAACACGTCTTGAGATCTGTGTAGAGGAGCTGAACCCTGAGACAGCTAGGAATGGATGAATCCATCCCTAT
Organism: Symbiodinium pilosum; assembly: GCA_905231905.1. Classification (NCBI taxonomy): domain Eukaryota; class Dinophyceae; order Suessiales; family Symbiodiniaceae; genus Symbiodinium; species Symbiodinium pilosum. Next base: position 13,054 of record CAJNIZ010043859.1, read on the forward strand.
TTTGTCCCTATATAACCCACTATGGTAGTTTCGATTTCCTCTTCCATGCCTTAATTCCTAGCTAACCGAAGGTAAGGAGAGAGGGAGACGCCGTAGTCAGCGCAGGAATGATGTATGCACTCGCACCTTGGGTTCGTTGCTTACCACAAAATCCTGATCACTGGTCATCCCATCTAATCCTCACGGCCAGCACCCACCAAGCAAACCCAACCCAATCCTATTCCCTGGGACCTAACCCTAAACCCCACAACTCGCAAGCCGAAACCTGAAACCTGAAGCCTAAACTGAACAACTCTAGCCCTAAAACCCTAAAACCCTAAGCCTTAAAGCTTACCTGGCCGCCTCAACCCCCATCCTTCCTCAGAGGCCGAAGAGAAGCGGAGGCAGGAGGAAGCCAGAAGAAGGAAAGAGCCAGCCTCGCTCAAGATTCCTAGGTCCTGGGTTTTAGGGTTTGGGGTTCATTGTTTTAGGGTTTTAGGGTTCGGGTTTAGGGTTTTTAGGGTTTTTGTCGTTTTAGGGTTTTAGGGTTTAGGTTTAGGGCTTGAGGTTTTAGGTTTTAGCGGTCACGGTTTTAGGCTGTAGGGTTTAGGGTTTAAGCGTCCTCTCCCAATGATCCTTGTTGGTTGATTTGGGCTTGGGGGTTGAGGCATTTAAGTTTAGGAGTCGATGCGTATCCCCCTGCCAAAAAGTCTCCAGACCCTGCCCTCAGAAAGCAAGTGTTTTTTTTGGGATTATACTGGGAAGATTTCTGCTTAGAGGGGGTTTCGTTTTTGTTTACGAGGGCTACAGGAGTGCAGCTTTCCAGACTGTCGCCTTACTCCTGCACCGAGCTGTGAGATGAGTGGGTCCTTTCTGATTTCATGAAATCCAGTCGATCTCTGGACCATTTGAACTGTCAGTTGGGAGCTAACTTAGAAGCCGCGTCGCCCATAGACCGACGTAATCCTTGAAAAGTTCCACAACGCTAGCGAAGCACGTGGCAGTTTCGAAGTCAGGGTCCGCCCTATAGAGTTCTCGTGAAAAGGATTTTTGTATAGTAAGGGGGAAGGTTTCCTAGAAAGCCTGTGAGCTGAAGCCTGACAGCTATAGCCGCAACATTATCATTAGCATTACGTACTATTATCATACTTATTACTACTATTGCAGCCATTATCATTACTATTTTTAATATTAGTACTAGTACTACTACTTTTACTACCATTATAATTACTATTACTATTACTGCTTTTATTATTATTCTTACGCAGCCATCTCGCCATCTGGGCTTAGTGGGGAGCTACCCCCAATCCGCGCATTAGCCACTGGCCCTACTACCTCTGCGGCTTGGCAGTACCTCGGCAGCAGAACAGAGATGGACAAGCCTAGCGTTTGGGGTTTATGACTATATTACCATTGTTCTCATTGCTACTATTAGTAGTACTAGTATTAGTCTTTTACTATTAGTAGCACTAGTATTTACTATTTTGTTATTCAATTATTGCTACCATTATGTGCATATTTACCCTTCCCCAAAAGCAATCCCCTCACCCTAATGTTACACCCCCCTTTCTCTTATATCAAATTTGCCCCATATACTATCATATGCCACAATGGGGAGTATTTAATATTAGGGAGGGGGAGGTTTAACAATAGGGGGAGGAGAGTAACGTGGAACCCCATAACATTAGGTAAGGTTTCTTTATGGGTGTTTGGTGATTGAATCCAGGGCTTTAGGCATCTCGCTCGGTGAGTGTATAGTATACTTTGTGGCCACTTATGGGGGCCGAAATTAAAACCTCGCCACGTGTAACTCCTTTCGGAGGGACAGAAGTCTTGACAAGGACTTTTTGGATTTCTATGTTAGCGTGGCGGATGGAAAATGGCACTGGCAGCTTAGGTGTACGTAGGAGGAGCCTGATTATGAGCGCTGGGCGATGGTGGTGATGGTGGTGATGGTGGTGATTGGTGATGATGATGACCACAGTGATGATCGTGACGGTGATCGTGGCGATGATCAGCAGGATGACGATTATGCGGAGGATGGTGATGATGAAAGATTAAGTGCCTTCTTTTCACGCTGTCTCATGGTTACCATCTAACCTATGTTGGACACTCTCTGCAGGATAGCATTACACCTAGGCTGAGACGAGCTTGCCATCAGTGGCGCAAAAGCACTTAGGGGATTTCCTTGTTTGCTCAAGGATTACTTACATGGCAAGCATCCCCGAGTTCAAGGACACCTTCTTTGAAGGCCGCCTGTGGGAGTCGGACTGGAGTTCAGCTTTTCGATGTATAGACTTCTTGCTGTGTTTGCCTTGGTGCTTTGGCGCCATTGTTCATATAAAGCTAACGGACAATCTTGCCGCGCAGTGTGTTTCGTTGCCATGTGCTCAACGGTGCTGCATTCTATTGCGTTGTACTGTACTGTATTGTATTCTAGTGGCTGTTTTCCAACAGCAGAAGTCACCTCCGAGGCAGCGTTGCCCCCGTTGAAGCCTTCTTCAGGTGAATGTGCGACTGTCAGGGGTTCGGAATGAATTTGTGGTGACTTTTCTATCCGAGGCTTCCCACCAATCCTTGTAGCTGGGACTTGTGGCTATGCATGCGTTCGCAAGTTTTGGGTATGGAGACGACTTCGTAGCACCCTGAAACCCTGCTCGAAACCTGAGCTCGACATCAGATACTAAGAAACGTTTTCCCTGACATAGGTCCAGCCATAGCTCATTTTCTGAATGTACAGTGCCCCTGCCTGCTGAAGGGACGAGCAGTAATTTCTGTTCTAAGATTGACAGTACACCTATCCATGAGCGCCAGAACCCCAACACTCTGTAAATGCCAAGCCCTAAACTCTATGTCCAATCACAAACCCTAAGAAAGAAACCTTAATCCCAAGCCCTCGACATTAAACTAAGCCCTATGACCTCCAAACTTCGTGGCTCTAGAATTTACTTCTGGTTAGCAAGTGAAGGAATCGGTCGTCATAGTAGTCTTTAGACATGATAAAATGCACAAAGATGAAGTAGCATTCAATTTCTCTTTCATTCCCCAAACCCTAAGTAGTACTCTCCACTTGTTTTTGCATTCTCTCGCCCTAAACCCTATATAGTAGTTTCCTTTTTTTATTTATTCCTTCATTCCTTACTAAACCAAAGGGATGTAGAAAAAACCCAACCCTAAACCTTAAGCCCTAAACCCTTAACCCTTGTCTTCAGAGGCGAGCCTGGCCTCGTCGGGGTCTTTGATTATGATTACGAGGCTCATGGGCAAAAGGGGTGCTGTTTGGATTGAGGTGCAGGGTGTGGAGTTCAGGAATTAGGGTTTAGGGATTAGGGTTTAGGGTTTGTAATTCCTCCGAGTAACCCTGTGCAGTATCTGGCTGCAGAAGTCTGGGTCCTTGCAAGAAAAAGTTACACCAGATTTCGCTGCCTAGGATCAGCTACGTACTTCAAGTGGAGTTTTTTGAGATTTCTGTTACGTTGGACTTCAAAAGCCTATCCTGAGCACATGGCTATAAACTACAGTTGGATGCAAACTTCACAGCAGAATGATTGTACCAAGGGGCCATTGACGAGAAGCCATTGCTCTGAAGTATCCTTAAAATCACCAAAAACCGTAGACCCTGTGACTGTGACTCTTTGGAAGGCAAATCCGCCTAGGGCAAGTTTGCGTCTAGTGTTTAAAGCGACTTACTGGTGCTTCAGGGAGAGTGGGGGAGCGGATCCCTATAATAATCCCTACATGATCCCCATATATAGCCCTATAATGGTACCATACTCACTCCCCACTCCCCCTTAAGCACCAGTAGGGCAAGGCATGTGTTCCTAGCGTAGCTTTGCAGCTCAGAAGGCACGAGGTGTTCGATAGAGCGGGCGGCGCAAACAATCAAAGTGCAAGGATATGTTGGTAGTTTCCCAAAATTAGGGCCAACCCAATATAGACCGCCAAATGCTCTACTCCCTGCCTCCAAATATATCCCCCCCCCTTAATAGTAATTATTCCCAATATGCCATAACATACCCCTTAGTTGGAGTATTTTAATATTGAGGGGGGGGTGGGGGGAGGTTGAATCTGAGGGGAGGTGACTAGTCCGAATTTGAGGGACCCCCAAGAAAGTACCCATAATTTTTGGGCAATCCCCATATGCCAACACCGAGCTTCCCATCTGCATCCAAGCCTGAACCCTAAAGAGGGTATCCATGGGTGGGTTTGAACATTATTTTAGGCTTTGTTGCCCTAGATCCCTATATAATCCTTCTAAAGCCATAACAATCGAATTTTATAGGGCCCCCCAACCTACCCCAGCAAACACTAAACCTTACACCTTGCAGTCAGTCGCAGAATAGCCCAACTTTCGGCACATGACCCAGTCGCGAGGCAATGGAACGCCAGAACAAGACTTCTTCTTAGGGGTAGTTGGAAATAGTTTTGACATTTTGCTTATTGTAATTTTTGACTAGGGTTCCAAGTAGCATCACTTTTGCAGAGCCGGGCTTGCCAGGTATGGTCCAAGATGGTTCGAAATGTTTACAGCTCACTGTGCAGTCCTTAACCTCTTGCCTGTCCAAAGCTTTTGCCAAAGCTGTGTTCGAAGTCGGCCCAAAGTGGTCGGGCCTAGGAGCTAGTTGAATCTAAGCCCTAAGAGCCAAAGCCCTGCAGTCTCAAGTCGTAGCCACCTGCTTCATCTTGGACCCTAGTGTAAGGCATCGTTTAATGGCTTAGAATCAAGGCCTAAACTCAAAGCCCCAAGCCAGCAGCTCAAACTCAAACCTCCCTCAAAATCCTTTGAACCTTACAAACCCCTACATATCCCCATATGAGCAAAAGTCCAAACTCCTAGTATCCCCCTTAGTAGCTCCACACCGTAAAGCCTCCAAATCCTCAAGTTCAACCCTGCGTGGTTTGCAAAGCCAGACCATCATCGACTTCAACACGAAGCTGGGATGGGCGCAGCCGCTTGCCTGGGTCAAGTCATGGCTGAACGTCAGATGGGGGTTTCCCAAAATTAAGGGGGAATTTTTTTGGGGGTCCCCATCATAAGGATTATAGTGTTTTGGGGTCTATATTGGGGTTCCCCTATTTAGCTAAAATACCTGATCTTTCGAAGCCCAGATTCCTGTTGGAGGCCCTCTGTAACTGGATTCTGTGCCCCATTGAGGGCAAATGAGGCCTGTCTAAGATTCTAGAATTCAATACGATCCTCGTGTGGCCACAGGTTCCCTTTCATGTTCCATTTGATTCTCCATTGTTCCAAGTATATAGGCCCCAGGGGCCATCCTCGACATCTTGAACTCCACAGCTTTAAGCCCGCTTTAATGGTACCTAGGTTTGATTTCATTTTTTTGTTTCCATTTCATGTTCCATTACTGACGTGATATCCTTAAACCCCTATATCACCCCTATATGATCCCTCCTTAATCCCAATATCACCCTACATAACTTATTACATTTTCTTACCTTAAATAACCCAATATATTCCCGATACCCATCCATACCCGGGAAGGAGGGATCAGAAACCCCGAGGTTCATCTTCTTCCCCTCTAAGCCATACACCCTAAACTACCCCAAACCCTAAATCCTACACCCTAAACCCTAAAGCCGCAACCCCTCCAAGGTTCATCTTTTGCCCACCGGCCTGGATCTCGACCGTATGGCCGGGAGCTCTGTCTTTGCGAGTTACCTAGGGTTTAGGGTTTAGGGTGCATAATTACCAATGATGGAGAATCAAATGGAAAAGAAAGTGGACAATGAACTGGAAGCTGGGATTAAGTAGGTGTTGTAGGGATAATTGCCCACATTGCAGTATGCATTCCTTGTATAACTCTGGCATAGGGCACCTTGAATAGACCACCAAGATAATGTTGGTAGTTATTTAGGCCCCGACAGTACCCTCAGGATATTCAGATAATCGAAAAGAGAATGGAGATTACTAAGTCATAATAGGGTATATATGTATGTATATATACATATATATTGGACTTATTTAGTTTCCAACGCACAAGGCATCGTCCTTCTGTGACATAAGCGTATGCCCCCAAATCCTGCTGTCTTGAATACTAAGCCTCCGTGCTTGAGCCTAATCCACCTCTTTTGCCACTGCAGTTGCTACCCCTGCTTCCTCAACCAGAACGTCGAGTGGGACACCCGATCGCGACACCTGGCTCTCACGATCGATGGCATCAAGTTTGTGCAGCTCGTGCTTGGATTAGTCTTGGGTTCCAGCAGGGAGCTTTTCAACAATGGGAGATAGATATGTTCGAACTTTATATTGCTTCGAGCGTTGCCGGGCGTCCTCAGGACGAGGCCGATGACAAGCCACGATTCACACTGTTTAAATGCGATTCTATTTCGTCACACTGGTCACACGCCTGTGATACTGGAGTGTGTAGTCTTGACAATGAGGTTCTCAAGGGCTTTTAGCAGAATTACAGCAGACCACATCGATTACTCCCACAGACTGCAAAAGGGGGCTGCTTCTACGTAGATCCCCTGAACTTGCTTGGATCGTGGTTCCTACATGTTCGCACTCAGAAGGATGTTGAGGGTGTTCCGGGGTAGGTTTGATATTTTTTGAAAAGTTGTACCCGTAACCCTTAATTACCATATACTCCTTATACATTTTAAAGCAATAAGACAAATGTTTATGGGCCCCCCCAAACCTACCCTAGTATTGAGAGCCTCCGGATCTGAAAGCCTGTTTAAACCCCCTCCTCTTAATGGGGATTGTAATAGGGATCCTAATGTTAAGGCCGAGGGGGTATATTAATCATGGATCTACATTAGCCGATGACTTGCAGCATTTGCACTTTGTCAGAGGTCAGCTGCAAAGTGTCGTATTTCCAAAATACTCATCCGAGCAATTCTGCAGCAGCTGAAGCTGCGCTAAGAGTCTACTTTCAAATTCAAAGCATATGCAGACAGGCATCATCAAGATTACTAAGCCAGAAGTTTATCAACTACCTGCTACCCTGACACCGGGGACAGAATCTCGCGCGAAAGCCAAGCCAGTGCAGCCTCTTCTGTAAGTGTACAAAGGGGGCTTTTGGTGTAGGGTTTCGGGATAAAGGGCGTCCATTTGGGGGAATGCTCCCCCATACGCACAAACATTTCAATGTGTGTTGGTTGCTGCATCTGTGAATCTTCAGGCAAAGCAAGAGACCGTACTTGTGCGGCCTCTCCTTCACGGACAGGGGTGCCTTCCTTCCAGCATGAGTTTCAGGGATTTGGAGTCGAAGCTATGGGATGATGTCAAGGTTGAGCTTGGAAAAAGGGGGTCCAAAAGCAATGGAGCAGAGTAAGATATAGTTCTTGTTATGGGACCCCCAAACAGGTACCCCCGGTCAAAGGAAACCCTAACTCCTAATCCCTAAACCCTATATAAGCCCTATATACCCCTTCATAACCCCTATATCCCCCATACGGAGGCTAGAGGGGTGAGCTGAACCTGGGGGGCTTGCTTTTTTTGGGGGGTGGAGCCTGGCACATTTGACGACGTTTGATGCCAGGCAGCCAGCTCCCCTTGAGATAGTTAAGTTGGGTCAGACCCCCACTCACCAATAGTGGTATTATAGGAAAATTTTGAGGCCCTAGCACACGAACCATAATCTCTTGTGGTCAATATCAGTGGGTGGGGGCCCAACCTAACGGTTAAGCCAGGCGCCTAGGTTGTATACGGCAGTGGTCATGGCTACAATCATCGTCATGGGTATTGCAAATGCAAATCATATTCATCGTTTCTCAGTACAGGGCTGCTATGACCATTCTCAGGCTTGTTTTGGCATCTTCAGCTTTTCCCCATGTTCGTGAATGCATCCTAAGCTGTCCACAAACGGGATGGCAGGATCATGAGACCTTACCAAGGATTATGGGCAAACAATTCCAAAAGGTCCGGACACTTCCATATTGAGACCTATATTGGCCTGCTTCGCAACCAATCTTGTGGCCGAAGGTTCCAGCCGACACCTATGACTATGACAGCCTAGGCCCTAAATCAAAACCAAAAAAACACTGTCTTGTTGGTGCACTCCTAGCAAGCCCTCAACCCTACACCCTGCACATGACACCAAGGTAAGGAGAGCAAGACTGAGCCTCCATTGCAGTCATTGCAGGCAGAGAATTTCAAGGTGGAAATCAAATGGAAAACGAACTTGAGCATGACATGGAAGCTGGGTTTCTATAGGGGTTCATATGCATAGTTGGTTTTGGTAACCCTAACCGTCAGGGTTGCAGGCTGCGGCAACTGGGACCTTGAAGGTTTCATTGAGCATTCCTCTTACACGTGTTGCTTATCCATGGTTACTTGTAGCTCTTACTCCTGTTATTACTGCTACTTGCGCCTGCTAGTGCTGCTGCTGCTGCTGCTGCTATGCATCTGCCGCTATCGCTGCTGCTGCTGCTGCTACTACTGCTACTACTGCTACAACAACAACAACTGCTGCTGCTGCTGCTTCTACTACTACTACTACTACTACTACTACTAGTAGGTGCGCGTCCCATATGTGACGCTGTGTTTTCC
>CAJNIZ010043859.1:29333-50241 GCA_905231905.1 Symbiodinium pilosum
CAGGTGTCCACGACACGCCTTTCTGCTAAGGAGCTGTTTGTAATTGTGTCCACATGCTCTGGCGATCTGGCAGCAAGGATACCGAACAGGACGCACATGGAGAGCATCATTATTTTGGGCACTGATGTTTACACCGCGTGGTTTACCAGTGGTCAAGTGCTGTAACGGGGAAGATGTCTGCATGTTTGCAGAACTTTACAGGATTTGTCCACAAAGGTGTTGGTGTTAACGGCTCCATTTCATTAATCATAAGGAATATCGTCCCGCCTGCAGTGGGTGCGTCAAAATGCTTGGCTGGGTTCAAGACTGTTCCGATTCCGAACCTTTGATGGATTCAGCCACTCAAAGTTCGTGTCACGGTCCCTCTCCAGGATATGTATGCTTTTTGAGGAAACCTCCCCAATTATCCTTGAAGTAATGCTTACCATAGCCCTAGTCCTCATAATGTACTCTATCCTTCCCTATGGAAAGCATGGCCATCCTGAGCGAAGGTATGGCAGTTCCGTGTGAGTACAGGACGCAGCAGCGCGCCTCCTGGGCCCAAAGCAGTGTCCCCACTCCGCCCCCCAAAAGCCTCAAAAAAGAATGCCCCACCCACTGCAGGGCCCAGGTGCATTCCTAGCATTTAGGAGGGAATGAAGGCATGGATTCCCCTTCACTACTATCATTATTGCTACTGCTAGAACAATTAGTACTACTACTAGTATTATTGCTGTGATTAGTAGTACGATTTACATCAAAACGCCTGCGACAGAGCTTGCAATCCAATGGCCTGCATCCCCTTCGCAGTGCGAGGGAGACGAGTAGACTGGCCGCGAAATGCGTCCGGGCATCAAACAAGTTTGCTTTAGGGGGTCGGTCAGGTTGTAGGTAGAATGACTCCCGCAACGTCTTGATGCCAAGTGTTTTTTTTTGGTAAATGAGGGGACCCTATTTATTGAGAGGACTCGCACATAGGGAACCCCTAACTCCCCGACCTATTCCAATTTGTTTTCAAGACAGGTCTGGGTTCCTTGCTCCATGTTTTGTTTATCGTTGCGTGCAAGGCTGAAGATCGTAGCTCCAACCTTGATCATGTAGGATTTCCGCTCTCGGTTTTTACGTCAAAATTCGCAGTGCCCCTCAAAGGGTGTACGAGGATTCAATTTAGGATCTTTGAAGTGGTTTTGTAGGGTCAGGATGCCCAGTTGGTTAGGGCTACCGTGTGGACCGCTATCCTGAGACATCGACGAATATTGTTCACCTGTCCTTGAACTTATGCCACGAGATGGCAACATGATTATGTTGGAATGTTCCTCGGTGACAAATGCTGGGAAACCTGACAGGTTGCTACCCCAAGCTTGGGCTAACAAACCTTATGCCCATGGCAGCCAGGGAGGAAAAGCGAAAAGAAGAAGAGAAGCAGGAGGAGCGCCTGCAACGGCTGTTTGCTTCTGGTCAAGCCGACCTTAGTTAAGTCTCTGAAGCTATGTTTTCTTCCAGGGTTAAGAGAAAGACTGTCATCTTGAGCTTTGGAAAAATGTGGGGTTTTTAATGTAGAGTTGCTCCGGGACCCCGGCCTCGTCCGTGGTATGTTCCCAGTTCGGGGGATAAGGCCATATCTAGCTACCCCGCAGACCTTTTTCTATCAACCCTCCATAAGCCCTATATCACATGACCCCGACCACAGCCCACAGGACCACCTGGAGGGGAAGGTATTTTTATAAGCCTTCTACAAAACCGTAGACGCCCTTAAGACACCTCCGCAACAAGCTTCTTGAACCTGTTGTAAACCTTCTATTAGTTTACAACACCCATGACACTTCTGTAAACCTTCTATCAACCTTTTCATAACCCTCTAGAAACACTTGCACCCCCCTTTGAACCCTCTACAAACCATATCTAAACCATAAGACCCAGATCCCAGGCTACATGACCACCGGGAGGAGTGAATCAGTCAATCACATTGGCTTGCAGAGGGGGAAGGGCACCTAAACCCTGAAACCCTGGGCCCGGTCCCCAGACCCCAATGCGTGCACCGAAGCTAGAGCCTTTAGCCCTGCAAGCTGTAGGAGAGCACTCAGACAAGTAAACCCTAAGCCCTGGACCCACAGATTGAAAAAGGAGAAGCGAAGAAAAAAAGAGGAAAAACGAAAGAAGAAGGAGACCGAGGCCTGAAGATTGTGGGTACCAAGGGGTCTGGGGTTCAGGATCTAGGGGTGCAACGTTTTACCCGGGTTAGGGGTTAGTTTGGGCTGAGGGGCACAGGGTTCATGTGTAGGTTTTTTTTGGTACCGGTTTAGGGATTCAGGCCTCAGTGTTTGGCTTGAGGATTGCAGAATGATATACTCTAGGTGTTTAGGAGTTGAGAACCTGCAGGGGCTGGAGTTTTGGGTCCGGGATAGAAACCCGAACAGCAAGTATCCATCCTCGAAAATCCTTACAGAAGTATAGCATACTCTTCCCTAAGCATACTTCAATATGCTCAAATAAGTCGGGCCGCTTAACCTTCAAACCCTTAACCTCTAAACCTCAAAACCGCAAACCTCTAAACCTTAAACCCCTAGCCCTTAAACCCCTACACCGCTAAACCCTAAACCGTGTTGGGGCTTGTGGTTTCAGATTGCAAGACTCATGGAGGAAGGTCGTGGATCGGGTCGAAGCTCAAACCCTAAGTCAGGGCCTTCCGGGATGTCAACAACTCTGAAAACAGTTTTATACTTAGGGACCGATGTATGAGCTATCGTCCAAACTCCTTCAAGGGGTCTTTAGGGGATTATATAGGGAAGTTTTACGGGGCTTAAGCTTGGAGGTTTGGCTGTGATAACTGACTTTGTAGTTCCTAGGCTGCCCTCGTAGGCATTTCCGTCTGCATTACAGTATGAGATGCTGCCGAATGGGGATGAGGAAGGTGGGGCTCCGGGAACAGCAGATGCAGAAGTGTGCTTAGGATGTAGGGTTCAGGGCTTAAGGTTTAGGGTTTAGGGTTTAGGGTTTAGGGTCTATGGTTTAGGGTTTAGGGTTTAGGGCTTAGGCGGTCAGAAGATTCAGTTCCTGGACTCTTGCATTTAGAGTTCAGTTCCTGGCAAGAAGAGCACTGCACAGTATCTTGAGGTTCGCATGCAGCCAGACTGGTGTAAGGTTCGTTGTCATCAATTCCAGGAACTTTGATTGATTTCCATTCCATGTTCTGCATACAGCCCCTCCCCGAACAGTCATCCTCCCACTCCTTCCTAACAACGAATCTTCCCCCTAATGACGGTACGTATCTGGGTGGTTCTTTATGCGGGGTATAACCCCTACATAGCCCAGTTGCCATTTCATTTTCCATTTTCTTATCCATTTGATTGTCCACTATTGGGGGTAGTATTCTTGTTTCATCCCTATATATATATACATATATATATATTGGTTCTGTGTTGGGGTATTTCTCCTTTGTGCAAGGCTGTACCAAGGCCACTAAATTTTGAGACCTTGCCCATGTAGCTGACGAGGACGACGACGATGTTCGGGGCTCGGCGAACGGTAGTGGGGCATGGTTGTGGTTTACGGGGTAAGATTCAGGGTGTGGGGTTGTGATATTGCTGTTTCAATTTAGGGAGAGGCCTCCCGGTCAGCGTACATGGGAGTCGTCCCTGCGCAGACTAGGACTTTGGGTGGAGCTGCTTTTAGCGCGAGAGGTTTTGAACTGAGTCAGAGTCTGGAACTCCTCATGATTTTCTTAGTATCCCTAGAAGTTTGTGGGGTAGGTGCCCCTCTTTCTAGAAACCTCCAAGTCCGATCCGATACAGAGATCTGAGTAGCATGTTTCTGAAGGGTAGGGGGATGTGAGAGGATGTCAATTGCCTATTCGTGGTGCTGCGGGATCCTATAGTAGTCTTACCTAAGTCCTAGATAAGCCCCGAACAAGCACTAATCTGGACTTGTTTTGAGTTCGTTCTGGTGAGGGCGGGGGAGTAAGGGGGGCGCGGAGTATAGGATCTCATAACTACAGTGTGGGCGGGTAGCACAGGATCCACAAACAAAAGCCGGAACTTTCCATCCATCAGATCGACAAGCAAGAATCTCACATCTTTGGCGACAGTGGAACGAAAAAGGATGCTGCTGAGCATGCGGCAGCCGCGTTGTCATGGGACTCTTTCATGTTTTCTCATGTCTACTAGCGCTCGATTTATGGTGATTACACTGACTAGTTGTAGCTGTAGTTTTGTTCTCAGTTCTATTCTTTAAATGAAGGTTGAAGATTGCAAGGCTCAAGGCGTAACCATGACTGGTGCGCATGCCAAATTCGGGTTAAGAGAAGCTTATGTTTAGCCAGCTGGCTCCTAACCCCTAAGCCCTAAGCCTAGACCCTGGAAGGTAAAATGAAAACTACTGCATAGAATATTGGGGTTATATAGGGAATAATGGAACATGGAGTGGAAGCTATTACACGTAGCATGTTACTATGAACGTCTACCGACGCCTAGTGGCATCCATTTCATTTTCCGTTTGCTTGTCCATTTGATTCCATCCCCGGGGCTACAAACCCTTATACACCCTCATCATAATTCGTAATCCATGTGTACCCCCCTCACATCCCTATATAATCCCTGCATACCCTTATCATAACGCAACCCTCATCAGTTTAAAAGCATCTTCAGATTTCAGATAAGGAAATGAGCTATAGTCTAAACTCCTGAAAGGGGTTATATATTAGGGACTCAAGAGGGCAGTATGATGGGGAGAAGAAAAGGGGGTATTAGGAGTTTAGACTGCAACTCAAATTGGCCCAGCTTTACCTGCAAGATTGGAAGCGCTCCTCGGATTGGTGTTCTTAGCCCTGGTGTAGTTTTTTTGAAGTCCCATAAACCTCCTGGTGAGGGACCCAAAAGAATTCCTAGGGGGTAAGTTCTTTGCTGAGCGACTGGCATTTTCCTGAAGGCTGCCGCAGCCGTGGAGGTTGAAAGGCCAGCAAATATCTGAACCCGGGTTATATTGAGATAATGGAAAAGAAGATGGAAACTTCTATAGTATATTGGGGTTGTATTGGGTTATATGGAGACCCTCCAATGTAGTCTGCTCATGAAGATAGGTTTCATGGACAGGGCTTGAAGCTTTTGTGGTGGGCAACTATCAATCTGTTGTTGCGCCTGATGTCCAGCGTTTTTGGCAAAGCAGTTGGCTTCATATGCGCCCGCAGGTTTCCTCCAACCCAAACAGTTGCAACCTTTTTGAGGTTGCTCCTAGAACCCTTTCGAAGTCACATTCCCAGCCTTGTCACTAACATGATCATTATGTTTCCTCCGGTCACAGTCCGTCGAACCAACCCTGAACCCTAAACCCTAAACCCTAAAGACAAAATTGAATCCTAAACCGTTCACATTCATTGCACCCAGAACCAAGAGATGAATTGCTCCAGTCATTTAGCATGTTACCATAATGGAGAACCAATGGACAAGAATCTCGACGATTGTATGGAAATTGGGTTGTACGGGATTGCAGAGAGAAATATGGCGATATTACCATAACAACGGAGAATCAAATTAAAAATAAGACGGCAATTGTTATTAGCATTATTACAGGATTTACGGCGTAGGGTTTAGGGTTGAGGGGTGCAAGTGTAAATGATGGAGAATAGAACGGAGACGGACACAGAAACTTAGATTGTATAGTACCGTGGCCCCCTCCTAAAAGTCTCTACAGTCAAGATCATTTTCCTGGTGGTATAGGATGGAGACCATATTCTGGAAATACCCCTATATTTGTTTATGTTCTTCTTCGCAGTGGGCAGTTTGTGATTTCAGGTTCAGGTGTGTAGGAAGTGTCAGAATCGTCTGTAGGGACTCACATGTAGGGGCTTGTGCCATTATGGGTGCGCAAAAGGAACTGCACTTTCCGAAAATGCTAAGGGGCTTCGTGCCCGCCTGAAACATCAACATTTTCGGGAGTCGTATTATCCTAACCCTCAATCCCTAACAACAAGCCCAAACCCCAAACCCCTGGGTAAGCTCGCAACAACTGATTGAACATTCATTGCTGATGCTGACCTGAAGCCTACAGGTTCCCCGCTATTTCCATGTTCTGCCCTTTCCGTCCACCTTAATAGTATTCCTCTTGCTATGTCCTATGCCAACTTCCACCTTCTAAGTCTTGATGTTCATTAATGTTCATGGTGAAGCTGCAGAGCTCGGTGAGCCTGAGAAACATGCCGGCCCGCTAAAAACGAGATGCGGTTTAGGGTTTAGGGAATGTAGCGGGCTTATATAGGGATAATGCATAATAAAATGGAAGCTACTATTTAGGGTTTAGGATTTAGGGTTTAGGGTTTGCGTAGCTTGTGGCTAGAAAGGCCAATGTGCAGAAAGTGCCTGCCTGCGATAGAGCTAGGGCCCACTCAAGCATTCCGCTAACTATAGCTGAGCAAGAGGATCTTCAATCAGGAGCAACTTGTCAGATGGACGGAAAACCTTAAACTCTAACGCCTAGACCCTAAACCCGAAAGCCTGGCCAGTAGACCCTGCAGATCACCCTTAAATGGTAAATGGTAGTTTTCCCCCAATATAGACCCTAATATACTATCTCCCCAACAAGGTATCAAACACTACATAATCCTTATATAAACCCTAGATAAACCCTATAACCCCCTGTAAAGCTACCCCCCTCCCCAATTTTGGGAAAACTATTCGCAAGGCCCAGATCTTCTACGCTAGCATCTGAGGCTCTGCACTTCATCTCCTAAAGCCCAACCGCCTGGGAACCTACTAGGGAAGAAGGGGAGATGGTGCCCCTTAAGTAGATAGAATATAGGGTTTAAGGTTTAGGGTTTAGGGATATAGTCCCCCTTAAGTAGATGGGATATGGGTATATGGGGATCTTATCATAAAATATCCAAAGCCATGTTCTATCTACTTAAGGGGGACTATATTATATTCCGGGGATTACATAGGGATATTCCCTCATTCCCCAAGCCCACATCAAGCTTGTCTCGGAAGCTCGGAGATTTTACAGGAAAGAGAAGCATTCCTCTGGCCACTTCAAGGCAGTCTGGGGCCCAGTTGCTTCGGAAACCATCTAGGGGTTGTAGGCCTCTTTTTGGGAGTCCTGGCCTTGATCCTTCCCCCCTTAATTAACGATTTTTTTCGGGATAGTTAGGTTTAATGAAGGTTAATTAAGGGGGAACCTTGAGGAGTAGTATAGTATAGAGGGGGGTAGTAAGGGAACCCATGGCTTGAGGACCATAGCAGTCGCCCAGTTGTAAGTATTTACTAAGTTCCATGAGCCTCCACTTGGACTTTTGCTGAGAGGCAAGAACCTCCAGGCGCAGGCGTCCTGCACACAGGGAGTGTAGAGCCGCAAGACCAAGACCCACAGAGTGATGAACTGGTCAAAACAGACTCATACTTCCCCATGAGTCCCGCAGTTTGCAGTATGTATCGTAACCCAAAAAGGTACACCCAACACCCTATGAACTGTTTCATGTTTCTTGGATTTGGCACATTTGGGCCTGGAAATGAGAAGTACTTGCGCAGCTTCTTCGTGCTGCTTATCACGAACCTGTTTGCTATCATAATGGAGTTTCTTAGAAATCCCCTCTACGAATTCTCCACTTGGCGCCCTTAGTGTTCCAGACCTATGACCCCAGGGTCTTCAGGAGTTTTTTAGGAGTTTTAGAGGGGGATATTCGGGTTTAGACTATAGGACCTCAAGAGCCGGCGACCTTTCCCCCGCGGCGGATTCTGCAAAAAAGCCGGTTTCTGGTACTGGCGAGGATTGGGCTATTCTGTGTATATTCGAGGGACGCGCATTTTGTCAGACTCCCTGCATTCTGTCATCCCAGATTTTGGTGTTGTAAGCTTCCTTTCTTCATTTGTACACGCCGCAATGTTGACATACCGCCTGTATTTTTTGTGAAGGAGAAATCTGTATGTGTTCTGTACAGCCTGAAATTTGTTTGTGTTTTGTATTGCCCTCATTGTGTTTCTATGTGCGCTGTACTACTACTGAGGTCATGAAAGAGAATGAGTCGAAGCGGCAGCACTGGGGCGAGAGCGTCAAGGGCCGTGTGTCTAGCGACTACAAGGCCAGCTTAATATATTGTTGACTGTAGGTCTGCAGGGTTCTGCAGGGTACTGTACATGAACAATAGCACCTGGCTTGCTTCAGGGCCCCTTTCGGGGAGATGGCCAGGCTCGAAAACCAGAAGATTCCTAGCAGTATGTAAAGCTTGTGGCTTCGGAATTCTGGACCTTGAGTGTTATATGAGCTACTGTCAATACTGGCCTTATTAAGGGACCCTTAACAGTGGACATAGGTGGTCCACCTTGTAGTTTGGTATAGTCCCTAATACAGTCCTTAATAGGGAGCCCATGTCCATTGAATTAAGTATGAAATATAGATTGCAGCTCCTATCTTGCATCAGCCGTATTTGAAGGTTTATCGTAGTTCGACTCTTTCTGCGCAATAGCAGGGTATGGCCCAACTGTACGTGGGTGATTCTGATTGAGGGGTCGAGAATCGGGACATATTGGAAGTTGCTACAATAATACCCCCCGCCCCCTGCGCTCCCTTAATAATAAGCCCCCTCGTCTAGTACCAATACATGGTTATACGGAAAATGTGTATATACATACACACACGTATTAGGTGAAATATTTCTTCAGGATGAGGAATGCAAGGTCGCCTTTTTGTATGTACTTTAGAAGCCTAGCACATCAGAGCAACAAGAACAGAGAAGTCACCAGCACTTCGAAGTAGGATTTAGGCTTTAGGGTCTAGGGTTTAGGGGTTAAGGTTTAGGGTTTAGGATCTAAGGCTTAGATTTAAGGTTTAAGGTCTACAGTTTGGTGTTCCATGTGTCTATTTGTGGTCCTGCGTTCGCGGTCTTATTGTGATTGTCGCGATTCGATTGTTTTTCTTTAAGCTGGCCCTTTAACTTTGTCTCTTGATAGGATAGATGCGGTATTATGGGATCCTGGAGGCGGGTTGGTTCAAGGGGGGAGGGACTAGGGAGCCGTTCGGGAATAATGGGGGCTTCTAGGTTTCCATGCCATGTTCCGTAGGCAGCGAGCATTTCTGAGGGTCATGGAGTTCAGGATGTCTGGACCGAACATGATTGGGGCGGCGCAGATGGGAGTCATTCTTGGATAAAGAATGAAGAGGAAGACCTTGTGGATGTAAAGTGTGAGGATGAGGACTGATTTCACAATAACCTACCCCCTTGGACCAACCCCCCTTTAGGACATCCTAATGGTATCATGTAAGATGCTTTCTTTATCAGCAGCATGTTCAACCACCGGAGGAGTGGTCGGCTGACTAGATGTTTTGCATGGTGTAGATGTTTTCCATATGAGCTATAGCCTTTCTATACTCCTAGTATCCCCCTTAGTAACCCCTGTAATACTCCTCTGTAGGATCCCGTTAAGGAGTTTAGTCTATTGCTCACATGAGGTAGGGTTTTGTTATTGGTTTCTGGTGAGGGCTCTTAGGGTTCCTTCGGAATACTGGTGGGTGTATAGAGTGGGTGTCCAATTTGGGAGACCTTCAAAACCCATGGGTCATACGGGAACCCAAACGACTGAGTTTGCAAAAGTCCAAACCCTAAACCTTAACCCCTAAGCCCTAAGTCCGAAACCCTAAGCCCTCAACCCACCCTAAGCCCTCAGCCCCCCTAAGCCCTAAGCCCCAAACCCTAAACGCGAAGCCGTAAGCTCTTAAACCCTAAAAGAAGAGGGTTTGACTTGACTCGCTCTGATACCAGCTACTTGGAGGGTCAGGGGGACTTAAACAGGTTAAGGGTTAAGGGTTAAAGGTTTAGGGTTGCGATCATCATGGTGGAAGCTAAGATTAGAATGACTTGCTGGGGTTTAGCAGGGAATCTCAAATAGGCATTAGGGTAGGGGTTTAGGGTCAGTAGTAGGGAAGGAGGGACTATTTTATCTAGGATTATATAGGGACATTTCCTACTAAGAGCCAGTGAGTTTTAGTAAGTATACTTACTACTTCACCCTCACCCTCCCAGTCCCAGTACAATTTTGATAAATGTTGCCAGTATAGTATACTCTAGTAGAGCATAGAATGGTTGGAGTATTGATGATTTTGGGAGGTGGGGACACCTTCTTTCTGTGCAGGGTGTCTGGCAAGACGCTCATGTCATGTACCATGCCCAAACGAGCCAAAACAGGTATTTCAGGCTCACCATACTTTCCTCAAAAATGTGTTTTTGTTGTGGGCCTTGCTTGGGTTGGAGTTCAAGTGCCGAGGTAGGTCAGTGCAGGTCTCTGAAGTAAACTTTTTGCGACATCTTCAGGTGTCTACAGTCAGCCTCTTCACAATGCACACAAGACTTGGCCCACTCATTCACAAGTAGCCTAAATTGTAGTCGTCCCTTTTCAGAAGAAGAGGGTCACGGTTTCAGTCACGGTTCACTCTCAAGACTCAGATGCCCAACGCCTACAGCCTAGATCCTGAACGCAACCTCCTTGGCTCAGATCCCCGCACCCGAAGCCCTTGACCCTGTGTGGGTATTTCTCAAAACAGTAGCTACACAAACCCTAATAAGAAGCCCCTCCCCCCATAATGCTTGATACTCCCTTCGGGTGACTAGGGGCCCCCGTTTCCAGAAATGCCATGCCTAGACGTTTTTCCATGACCCTTCAAGCCTGAACTATAGGCCGCAAATCTCAATCCAAAACTGTCAATTCCAAACCCCAAACGTAAGATTTTAATATCCAACCAGAAGGATCTTTGCAGCAGACTTACAATCCCTGTAGGCCGCAGGATAACCCAGTTGTCCCCATGATGAAACTACCTAAAGCAAGTCCGCATGACTCTAAACCCTACATAATGTAGCAGATTCCATTTTGTTTTCCACTCCCATACATCCCTTCATATCCCTCTAGTTCTATGTTGCCTGCAGGGCCTTACAGACGCGGAGCTGGAAAGACGCTTTGGCGCTGCTACGGCGAGCTCCCAGGAGCAGGGGTTGTCGAGTGAAGGGGTTGAAGTCAAGGGTTAAGGGTGTCGGGAGAACATAATTGCGAGGTTCAGTTTTAAGGCCTATTTACCCCAAACCCTCTTTAGGGTTTAGGGTTTAAGGTTTCACCCCAAAACTTCTTCAACCCTCAGAGATCTGAGCATGTGTTCTTGTACAGAGCCTGCAGGTATGGGTAACTCCTCCCAGGAAGATCATGGACGGGTAAACAGGAACACAAACCGAAGATCCAGATAGCGTCGAGGGTCTAAGCTATTTCCTGCAAGAACCAGGAGTTTCCCCATCCCAACCGCAACATATCGAAGTCAATGCTACAAGAGCCCCTATGACATTAAGAACTCTCCATGTGTTACTTGGATTTTGTAGTGAGCGCTTCGTCCAGTTGATATGTTTTCCGGTCTTAGGGCTTTGTGTTTATGGTTCACGGGTCCATGTGGGAACTTGCAATGCTGGCAGGCTGATATATGGAACGGCCTTAGGGACAACAGGATGACGGCAAGGGGTGCTGCAAATATTCATCCTACCAATTGAGAAGGGCCGGCGCGGGCCAGATAGTGTGCACTGAATGTCTTCATCCGTCCGGTAAATGCACCTTGCTACGAAGTGGTCTTACCACCCCAGGCAGGACACGAATTCCGTGCTTGACATGCAAAAGCACGGGCTTTGGCCTGTCAGAATGTTGGAGTTCAAAGTGCCCCAACAAGACAGGCCACGGAAGAAATCCTTGATTTCCTAACCCTCAGCCGTCAAGCCCTAATTGGCACTCTTTTTCGTGGTGACGACAGTAGTCTCAGATGAGAGAGGATCCGTTTTCTTCGGATTTTTCCAGCAATGATTCTGGACATCTTATCAGACAAGTGTCAATACTGACAGGGTGAATGGCCAGTGCCTGCGCTCAGGAGAAACTCATGACTGAGCAGGAGGTATTAGCCATGTGTCTGTGCTGCAATGCTTGGGTTTTACGCTTGAGGAGGTTAGTGCCTGCTAGAGGGGAGAAAGATAGTCCCACTAGACATGAGGTGAGTCCTACACCCTAAACCCTAAACACCTCAACCCTAAACGCTAAACCCTGAATGGAAGCCTTTTGCTTTCGAGACCTCCCTGTCAGCTGCAAGGGGTCTGTTTCCAGTATCAAGCCCACCAAGGCAGCACTGCAACGCTAGCCCGCAGTTTTTGAACGAGTCATGTTCCCTTCAATGAGGAGATAATGGAAAAGAACATGGAAACTACTATAGTACAATAGGGTATATACATATATATATATATATTGTGGGGTTATAGAGGGATAATGGAAAAGAGAATTGAAACTAATATGTCATATCCTTCTAGTTGCAAAGGGAACTGCGGCTTGTCAGGTAGCCATATTACGAATCCTATGGTAGGAACAACTGTGACCCAACAATCCGGCCTAAATCTTCAGGGCTTGGGGTTTAGGGGTTTAGGGTCTGGGGTTTAGGGGCTTAAAATTTAGGACCCCCGCAATGAAAATGCGAGAGACAGAGCCCTCTCTATACACGCATTGAAACAGGAGGCAAGCCCATCTGCTTTGTTCAGCATCATCTTGACTGAGGTGACCCGAGCCCCAAGTCCTGCATCTGTCATCCCAGTTGAGCTTCTGAAGGTTTAGGGTTTAGGGTTTCGGGTTTAGGGTTTCGGGTTTAGGGGGGCTAGAGGGTAGGGTAGATGGCTTTATCTAGAACGCATATCTTTAGACAGGAGGCCTTATAGCTACCATATGGGTTAGGCTCCCAAAGTAGGGGGACCCCAATATAGACCGCAAAATACTCTTGCATTATTATAGGAACCGTAAAAAAATCGACTCCTGATGTAGGGAAACCTCCATACCTTTGAAACCCTAAGCCGTAAACCCTGAACCCTGAACCCTAAACCCCAAACCCTAAAGCCTAAACTCGAAGCCTCCGACCCACTCCAGATTCTTGAGGACTTTGCGAAAGCAGTCCCCACATCAGAAACACGGGCCGAGCATAAGTTCAAAGTGAACCCTAAACCCTGAACCCTCAACCCTAAATCCTGCACCCTAAACCCTCAACCCTAAACCCTGAACCCTGAACCCTAAATCCTGAACCCTAAACCCTCAACCCTAACCCTGAAACCTAAACCCTAAGCCCTAAACCCTGAACCCTAAACCCTAAACCCTGAACCCTAAACCCTTTTGGGCAGGCCTGAACTCTAAGTCTGAAGATTCCACCTTACTGAGCTGAGGCTCCGGAAGGGAAAGGACAAGAAAAGCAAGTAAGGAAGAGGCCTGGGGAGACCAGAAGACATGGCAGGGAGGTTATATAGGGGCAATATAGGGATAATGGAAAAGAAAATGAAAACTACTATTTAGGGTTTAGGGAGTAGGGTTGTATGGGAGTTTCTCAAAATGAGGGGTACCTTTCTGATCCCTATACAAAGGGCTATAGTATTTGGGGGCTTATCTCGGGGTGCCCTCCTGTTTAGGGAAATTACCACATGCCCAGGGTTGACGAAAGCTCGAGGGCGACGAGACCAGCTTCAACTCCGTTTCAGAAATTTGTGTGACTACGGACGTCAGGACTTTGAGGATAGCTAGGCGGACGCTCTGGCAGAGAAACTTGCACATGAACATTTTTGAATAGGACCCGTGAAGCCCAGTTACTTAGAACCCATAAATATGTGGGGCTTACATGGGGAATTATGTAAGGGCCTGAGAGGAGCCATAAACGAAAATCAGGAGCCACCATTTGATGAGGACGCTTGTGTTCACAGGGCCCTTCGTCCTTCCGCGTTTACTTCCGGCTCCTTGGGAAAGGAGTCTTGGTCTGTGTAGCTTTCGCATGAACTGCATAGGATATGCTGAAGATGGCGTTAGGTATTTCCAGTAGGAGCTAAAACTGTGCTCACTGATTGGTCTGAGATACGGCGGTTGCCCGCTGAAATGTTGTCTGATAAGCTTTGCATAGGTGTTGAAGTTCCAAGCTCCCCTTATTTCGGGAAAACTTTGTACCAAGTGGTGAAGGTTTGCGGTGCAGAGCCCTTGGTGAGGGATCGGGCTTGGAGTTCTTGGGTCTCCAAGTAACAGGAACCCTAAACCCTAAACCGGGCCTCCCTGAAGGTCAAGACAAGCCCAGGCTCTGCAACAAGCAGATATCTTTCCCAAAATTAGGGATACCTTTTTGGGGGGTCCCTGTGGTGAGGGTTATAGTATTTTGGGATCTATACTGGGATCCCCTTTTTGGGAGAATACTCAGGAGATTTTTATGGTAGTTTCATACAAAGGACGTCCTGGATGTGGACGCAATGTCGATATGTTTAGGATTGGCAGGTATCGGTGCACACGTATTCACCAAACCATGTTCCTCGACACATTGGTCATGATGTAGCCTCGGCCTCAAGCCTCCTGAAAATGAATGCTTTGCATTCCATGTCCTCCTTATCACAATGCTCGCATTCGTGTGTTGTCTCCACCAATGCCGGTTCGAGTGAAACCTGTATGAAACATGTCTCTGAACGCACTTCGCCAAAAAGTGCGATGGATTGCATTGGTTGTGGTGAATTATTTTCCTTATTCCTTATTCTGGGGATCTTCAAAGAAATGCTTTGTTTTTGTTCTCTCGCTCCGGAAGGCCTTGCCACCCGAACGTGTCGCCATGCCACCCTCCAAAGTGAGATGAGCTCCTGCCACTGGCAGAGGTGTGTAATGAGGTATGCGGGATGACCGCAGTAAGAGCTCTGGAGCAGTAATGTAGGGGCCTAAATCATTGCCAACGTTGCAGTCCTAGAGTCTGTGTATAGGCATGAGGTATAGGCATAGAGTTACCTCGCATAGACCGGAACATGACATTGGTAGTTATTCAGACCCCTACAGCAATAAGACAGTGGTATGGTTCGACGTTTGCGAGTTGCGATAAAGAATCCAGTCCTTCTACTTGGTGATTTGCCACAACTCATCCGGGGTCTGCCTGACTTGCCATCCCTCGGTTCGATTGCTTTCATTCCTTTTCTGTTTGTGGATATACCTTTGGGGTTTCCGAAAGTTAGGAGGAATCCTTCTAAATCTGCCTGTGATAAGGTGTCTAGCACTTCTGGGTCAAGTAGTGCTCAAAGAGGGATAGTATAGCCCAATGTAGCGTAAGATTTGCGCTCCCTGTTTGTTTGAAAGCGCCATATCATGAAGACCTCTATGTCTGCCATTTCTTCCCTTCTACTGGTCTGTAGTGCGTCCTGTTCTGCTCCCCAGAGGTGCAGCCACAACCCAGTCCCACCAGAGCTGCCCGCTCAATATCGGGGCGTTGAGACCTTCTGAGCACCGGTCCGCTGGGAGGGGGGGAAGGTGGGTGGGTAGAGTCTTGCTCCCCCAAACGCTGGGGGCCTCGGCGGGTATTGGGAGAGCTGATTTCGACCTATACCTCACTGGCACTTGACAGGTCCTAACCATGAACTTATCAGGGGGAAGGCAGCAGGGCCTATACCTGGGCCCAGAATACCAGTCTGCTTGGAGAAGGGCTTGGCTTGCTGTGGTCTTCTGCATGGTTCTTACTAGGAAATGCCGTGTAGATCCCATGATCATCTCGTTGATAGCAACAATCTCGCGTGACCTTGATATACTAAAGCCCAGCAATTCCCAAGGGATATGGTGCTTAAGGACACGCAGTGCTTGTGTATCAATAGTCCCTATACCAAGTTTCAAGCAGATCCTACGAAGTATCAGAAACTGTGTCTCTCCCTTCATCAACAATCATGGGCAGGGTCCGAATCCTGAACCTAAGCCCCATATACAGCCCCAGGACTTAAATCCCCAAATCCCCCAGACCCTAAAGC
This sequence comes from Symbiodinium pilosum, assembly GCA_905231905.1. Classification (NCBI taxonomy): domain Eukaryota; class Dinophyceae; order Suessiales; family Symbiodiniaceae; genus Symbiodinium; species Symbiodinium pilosum. The sequence goes on from CAJNIZ010043859.1 coordinate 45,088, forward strand.
CCTGAGCCCTAAACCCTAAACCCCAACTCCTAACCCTTACCCTCCCCCCCCACAGACGCAACACATTCAGTATGGATCAAGGCCACGGGGTTCAACTGTTCAACTCTCGGTTTAGGGTTTAGGGTCCGATCCTATGAGTCCCTGGACCTTCCTTCGCAGTTCCTTTAATGGACTTCCTTTGCACGAAGAAGTCATGCGGGTGTCGAAGAAGAAGGCTCTTTCAAAGCTCGGGCGCTTAGTTTTAATTTTTTAGGCCTTTTCATCAGCCCTTTTACGGTCTAGGGTTGAGGGGCTACACTGCTACTCCTCAACGTCCTTGACGCCAGCTCTGAGCATGCAAATAGTCACCAGAAGATTCGAAGGAGGCACTGCTATAGTCGCTACAGGCAACCTAAATGGGACTTCCCCCATCAGACTCCCTCTAACCTTTTAGGTCTAGGGTATTTATACTGTTTTGAGAATCACCACACCCTAAATCCTAAACCCTAAACCCTAAATCCCAAACCCTAAACCCTAAACCCTAAATCCTAAACCCGAAATCTTAAACTCAATCCATGCCAAGGGCCCCTTCGGGTCCCAACTTTGAGAAGTTCGAAGTTTTCGACGCAAATTCCAGAGCTGAAGAAGGAACTGCAGGGAAAGGTTTGGGCAACCGCCCTGGTGTAGCAACGAGGACCCCAAACACTTCTACAAGAGAAGCAGCTTCAATAAGCCTACACGGCCCTAAACCTTCAGCCCCAAACCTTAAACCTTGCATGGTAGTTTCCATTTCCTTTTCCACTTTCCTGTACTTACAACCCCTATAGCCCCCAACATATCCGTATAATCCCCAAGACATCCGCTACAATGCCCTACATTCGGCAAAGCTTGAACCCTAAACCCTAAACCTAAACCCTAAGCCCCACATGCTAAACCCGAAATCCTAAACCCAAAGCTCTAAACCCTAAATCCTAATCCCTAAACCCTTCTCAAGCTTTGAGCTTTTTGGGGACCTCTCTGCAGCCAGCTGCTTTAGACCTGATGGTTGTCTGCCTCGTTGCAGAAATGATTTGGAGGGAAGGCGGTTACCGCAAGGCGCCAGGTGTGCTTTTTTTTGGGTTCAGGGTGTAGGAGTTAGGGCAAAAATTCATGATCCGAAGATTCATACTTGTAGGGGTGGGTAGAAGAGGTTATCTCTACAGTGCTGAGAGGGGTTCAAGGTCGGAGTCAAGGAGGAGCCTTTGTAGTGTCAGATCTGGGATTCATCAATGTTAGCCTTGTTAAGGGGATATATGGGGGTTATATAGGGGCAATGGAAAAGAAAGTGGAAACTACAGTTTAGAGCCCTTAGGGTTTAGGGTTTATGGTTTAGGGATATTTCCCCCAATAGTCTGAGAACCAAATGGAAAGAACATGGGAAATTAAATGGAAATTGGGATTATGTTGGAGTCGACACGGATTCATCCCAGCTACGGTTAATATTAAGGTTGCCAAAGGACCATTACGGGTGGACAGAGGGGTCCTTCCGGTAGTTTAGTATACCTTTAATCATATATTCCCAAAGGAACCCATGTCAATCAACTATACAGGAAATTATTGACTGTAGCTCATCTGAGGCAAGGTCAAGCATGAGCGTTCTATTTTGGATGTTGCAGTATCCAAAATAGAGTAAGATTTCATCATGGCATTTTGGTTATAGTAGGTTATCTTTTCATTAGGTCAACCAGCTGCCAAAACACACAACGTTTTGGTGATAGAGCGGCCTCATTTCTTTAAGGTTTAGGTTTCACGGACTCTCCAAGTTTCTTTCTATGCTCCTGCAGGGGAGGCCCACATGGAAAACCTCCCCAAGGTTTTGAACAAGCGGAAATTTGGCAACTTTGCAGCTTTATGAGGGCTTCCAAAATTGGTGGTCCCTGTTTAGAAGCTGCTATAATCAGGATCATATGGTTTGGGGGTGTACAACTGTTTCGGACAATTCTCCTGTATTGCCAGACTTTGTTTGTAAGAACGCTCGTGAACTGGCTCCTGGCTCGAACTCCAAGCGCCCAGTTCTCGAAGTTCTATCTTCCACAGAAACCTGTTCTCCATAGGCAAACATACTCAGAAAAAGACTGGCTTGGGTTACTAGCATGCTTTGAGAAAGCCTTGAAGAGCAACACGCATACTACCGTTTCTCTCGGCGGCCTGTAGCTACAGCACAGAAACGGAGGACCTGGTGTAATGACTTTGGCAATTTCTTGGCTTAGTAATGTCACAAGCTTAAGGGGCTGCATTCCATGGGCCACGGTGGAAGATTGAGGGTCTTGGGGTATCTGTGGTTAGCACTGCTTTGCGTTGAAGAGCTTAAAGCTGATGCTGCGAGGGTTTCAGGGTTTGGAGGTCTAGGAGTGCTAGCGGAAATCCGGCATCTACACTTGCGGCCTCCTGCCCCGACAAGGTCAAGGTGCGGCAGGGGATAAGAAGGGTTCAGGGGTAAGGTTTTGGGATTTAGGGCCGTTTGGTTCTAGGGTTTAGGTAGCAGCCTGCAGCGTAGTGAGTTTTTCAAAATCACTCCTGTAGAAGTCTTGTTGGGACCCCCATGAGCCTTTAGTAATCGACCAGGGTCCGGTTCACCAAAGAAGCCTAGGTGATAGTTTCCCAAAATAAGAGTACCTCAATGATGTAGAGCCCAGAATATTATAATCCTTGCTATAGTGCCTCCCAACAAAGTACCCATCATTTTGGGACACCCCCCACGTTCTGAGAACCGCTCTAAACCTTAAACCCTCAACCCTAAACCTTAAGCCCTATATCATATGGTCCCTCAGGATCCTCTAAAACTCCAAGAAGGCAACTGCCTGCTTTCTAGGTTTTGGACTTAGTGTCTAGAGAATAGAATATGATAGAAATAAGAACAATATAAGGAGAATGTAGTAGTACGAACATATTGATCGCAGGATGTATAGCGTATGGAATTCTGGGATGCACGCTGGGCTTACCACTGCCTTCTGTTCTTTGCTGAGTACTTCACACTTGAATAGCCCAGGACTGACGGTTGCTTGTTACGCAATTCAATGAGACCTTCTGGTTGAAGCCCCAGCCCCAAAATGCTCAAGTCCTGTCTCCCCCAACTGCTTGAACCAACTAATTTCTACCGCGCTACATTCGCTAGTAGCCATGCGTGCGAGGGAAGCGTCTCGAAACAAGACCTGCCCCCCGCTATCACACCAGAACGGTAGGCAACTGTGGCCTGGAACCTCCTGCAAGCCCTATGCCCTGAGTCCTAACTAAACTCCATCCTATCCGGTTTGGATTGACGTGCTTGATGCAGTGCAAGCCTTCACAGTACCTGAGCACTGGAGCCTACCATTCTGAGGAAGGAGCTCCCAGCAACGGGTTGCTGCTCACTCCACATGCGTGCTCGGTTGAGAAGCCCAAATGAGAAAGCCCCAAGGCCGTGCGTTTCAAGTGCTTGCTGTTAGCATCCAACGTTGTGAGGAGAGGTCTGCGAATTGTATGAGGTCCAATATTCCCCAATATTCCTACTTGCCCGTGCTACAGCAATGCAGAGGCCTCATGCGCTAACGTAGTCTTTCTTCGCCACCATGTACACTCTCTCTCGGTGGCAGCCCGATTTCCGAGCCTTAATACTGACATATTGATTTTCAAAGAGGCAGGAGTGTCTGGAGTTTGGGAGCTATCCCAGTTTTTGACAAGCCGGATATGTCCCTACACACCCCGGAGATAAACGCCCCGGAATCAGAAGCGACCCCCATCTGTTAAAAAAAGTAGGGCTAAAAAGATTCTTTTTTGGCAATGCTCGGGTTAAGGGGAGGTGCTCTTTCGGATCCCATACCGTAAACCCCTAAACCCTAAGCCCTAAACCCTAAGCCCTAAACCCTAAGCCCTAAACCCTAAACCCTTAGCCCTAAGCCCTAAACCCTAAACCCTCATCCCCCAACCCTATAACCCTAAGCCCATAACGCTACAGGCAGAGCACATGGATTTTGGAGATGAAGAAATCTTGGTGCCACGCCAGCTTTTGAGTTGGGTCCTCGGACTGTTGGGTTTAGGGCTTTGGGTTTCGGTGTTAGGGCGTAGGGTTTAGGGTTTGGGTTTCGGGTTTGGGTTTTAGGGCGTGGAGTTTAGGGTTTTGCGTTTAGGGTTTAAAGTTTTGGGTTTAGGGCTTAGGGTGTAGGGTTTAGGTTCTGTCTAGGGTTCTCCCAAAATTTGGGATACTTCTTGATGGGGGAGTCCCCTTTACTCGGGGTCCCACTATTTATGGAAACTATTATGTGGCTTTGCAGGGTTTTTAGAGGCCTTCTGAAGGAGCGGGATGCAGAAACTCCAAACGAAGGGATCACAACAGAACCCCCCAAAGGTACCCCCCCAGATTTAGAACCCTATTAGGCCTTATTAAGCCCTATATAGTCCTCATTAGCTCCTTAAACCCTGGTATAAGCCCTAAACCCGGGTGATTGCAGCAATGGGGGCAGTACGACCAAGCAGTTGGTTGATATGCTTTAGGGTTTAAGGTTTAGGGTTTAGGGTTTGGGGTTTGGGGTAAACCTTCATGCTAGGGCTGGTCGTGTAGTTTCACACCTATACGTTCCTTTTGCACTGCAGACCCCTTTCCTGGAACTTCCCCTGAACCGTTTCTCCGATTTCCAGATGTTCCCGAAGCACTAGCATGCACTCTCTATCCTACTGGAAGAGTTTTTTTGGAAGGTCATCCCCAAGGTTAAGACACCCCGCCCCTAGTAGGGACTCATTAATCTCTTCATTCCCCCCCCAAAATATTCCTAGGACCGCCCCCTATGTTTGGCAAGCACAATTCCAAAACCCTAAACATATGATATGAGATCATGTTCTTGTTCATACTGTTTCTGGCTCCCAAAGCCCCACCAAGAAAGACCTCAGCTTCCAAGCTGAAAACTAAAGGCCCCGAGTTCAGGGTTAAACTGTACATGTACTTTGCCCATTAAACACCTTCTATTCCATTATATAGTCCAAATTTCCATTGTACTTCCCTGCTCTCTTGCACTCGATTCTTCATGATTTGCTGTAAACCCTATACCCTAAACCCCCTATACCCTAAACCCCCAAAAGCCCGACACCTTCTGCCCTGGAACATGAAGTGCCCATTTTATTTTCCCTTTCCCTTCATCGGGGCCATGGTTTTTTTTTCCAAGG
>CAJNIZ010043859.1:67202-106971 GCA_905231905.1 Symbiodinium pilosum
CCGCCACCACCACCACCACCACCAGTACATTCATGCTACTGCTGAGGCCAGCAGCGGCAGATGAGGAGTTAGTCACGCCGGAGGAGGCAAGGGCCTCAGGTCCTTGGGGCAGGTCCTTTTCAGTAATACTTCTAGGGACCCTGGAACGATTAGTGTCAGAGGGCTAGGAGACCTGCTTATACTTTTGCCGTATTAGGTTATCGCACGGCCGTAATGTGGATATATCACAGTTCCAAGCTCGTCGAGTCTTTTGAAACTGGGAGCTTTTAACAATGTTGGCTCGTTCGGGTCCTTGCAGTTCTGCGGGTCCTTCCTCAGGTAATCTCATGTAGTTGCGCCACCAAAAGCTGGCTTCTTGTTCCGGGCTTTTCGTCATTCACCCCTGGCGCGGCGCTGTGACCCTGCCCCCTCCCAGGATTCTTCGTCACCAATACTCCATGTGAAAAGCTAGAGGATGCACATAAAGTCTTGTGGTTTTGAGGGCAGATTCATGAAAGCTTCGATGAGGGATTCATGCTTGCGGCTTCAGCTTTACATTGCAGATGGGACTGTGGATCCTTCATTCTGTATTTTAAGACCTGGAATTGAACATCAGCACACTCGCTGCAGGAGTTCTGCAAACAATCTACGCACAGCAGGCGTAGAATGGTTTGGACGTTTCCAGTATTTGAAGCGAGTTTGCAAGCAAGCTTGATCCTCTCTGAGCATTGGCTTCAAAAGAAGATAGCAAGACGGCAGTTGTTGCGCCTTTGTACCCTAAACCCTAAACCCTAAATCCACCATAGCATCGCCTGGAGCAATCTGGGAGAAAAGGTCCGCCAACAAAAAAGCAACATAGGAGAGTATGAGGCCAATAGCAGGGCTATACCGGGCCACATTGAGGGAACCTCATAAGTTGCAGTACAGGTGCAATGCACGGAGGATAGTTCAACCTTGAAGGGGCCCGGTGATCTTGAAGCGGCTGGAAACCTAGAATTCAGGCCTGAAGCATAAGTAGAAGGGGACCCCTAAATCCCTAAATCCTTAACCTTAGTTTTGGGCATATTCTATGCTCATCTTGTATGGAAGATGATTGGATAGCAGGAATTACTCTGGCTACATCTTGAGGTGTCTGCATTATGCTGTATATATCTGTTGCTGTGGCATGCGCTTTTTGCCTTCCTCCCGTGGGATCCGTCAAGGAGGCTCCTCATGATTTTTTTGAATTCCCTGACCTTCAGGGGTTCAGTTTTGAAGGTCAAAAAACAGGTCTCCTACCAAGCATCGTATTAGGAGGCTGCAAATCGTCTTGCTGAACATCGCTTTCAGGGGAGGTCTAAAACGATCATAGGAGCCTCCCAATTAGGGACCCGTACTTTCGACGGGCCCCATAGTCCCGTCTTCACAATCTTTTCTGGCGCACTGGCCTGCGAAGCGCAGTTTTGCAGCCTCCAATGTTTAGGGTTGTTTAGGGTTTAGGGTCTAGGTTGTCAGGCATTGGCCCAAGATGTATGCCACCAAATTTGAACAAAGCCCTCATGGACCCATCTCTTGAAATCCCCATGATCCCTTTATCACCCCATGTCACCCCGAACCCCAAATACTTCCCAAACACCCAAACCCTAAACCCTTGACCCTAGACCCTAACCCACAACCTATAGTCCCCTTAAAGTAGATAGAATATGGCTTTGGGGAAAAACATAGGATCCCCATATACCCCATATTCTATCTACTTAAGGGGGACTATAATCCTTAACCGTCTTTCCAAGAGGAGAAAGAGGCTCAGAGACTTGATCAGGAGGTTGGGCACCCTGTGGTAGTGATTGCCGGGTGCGGGGTTAAGGGTGTAAGGGTTTAGGGTGAAGGGCTTTATGTTTAAGGGGTTTAGGGGTTGAGGGCTAAGGGGTCTAGGTTTGAGGGTTGGGATCTGCATAACCTTACTTACTGTTGGGGATGGGGGAGGGTTTAAAGGGTTTTCCTTGGCAATAGGGAAAAAGCTTTCCAGAGATTGTGATAGGGCCTACTATAGGGATCAAGGTAGGTAAGGATGTGGAACGGTAGAGATGCCTCAAGAATTTAGAGATCGGACAAAACAGTGTTGCCCTAACCTAGGACATTTCTGCCTGTTCTGACTTTGGCTTTGCGGCCCTGAGCAGAAACTCCAAGAGTTTTAGGCAAAGAGGGGGTGAAGAAGCTGCTGAAGACGTGATGACTTGCTACCTTCCAGGTACACTTGAGCCAAAGTCTAAACTCCTTAAAGGGATTTATAAAGGGGACTACAGAGGGGCTACTTTCGGGATTATCAAGGGGTATACTAGGAGTTCAGACTATTGCTCACTTGACAGCAATTCCTCAAGTCTCCTTTCACGGCTTCAGAGGCTTTACTTCAATAGTAATAGTAGTAATAGTACATGTAATAGTAGTAGTGTAGCACCGGGCTATGGTTGCATGAGGCAGAGATTATGTCAGCCCGTGATGGAACTTGTTCATGGCAGAGGAAGAAATGAGCCTCCCCACGGGTAGTTTCCAAATTAGGGTCCCATTTTGGTACCCCTAAGTATTGGGTGCTGTAATTCAATATATACACAAAAGGGGCCCATAGCTTTGGGAACTATCCACATGATTGCTCATAAGGGCAGGAAGAAGATCTTGCAACTACAAGGGTTGTGCCCAAAATTATGGGCCCTCAAGAATGGATCATATTACGGCACCTCATATCTAAGGGTACCAGATCGGGACCCTGGTTTGGGGAACTGCCCGCGTGGCGGCGACTTGGATTTTACAAGGGTAGCGATTGCTTCCCAAGAATGTTCATCACACGAGCCTTTATACAGGGGCAATATATAGGGTTTATAGGGGTTGCATTAGGGGATAATGGAAAAGAAAATGGAAACTACTATTTAGGGTTTAGGGGGTTTTGGGCTTAGGATGCCTTGAGACAGCATAAACCAATCATCCCCTTAGTCGCTCATGGCGGATAGCACCACATCCTAAAATTCAAAAACGCCAAGCTGTAAGCACAGAACGTTCTGAAACCATATACCCATATACCTCTCAGATCCCAAACCTTCCCAAACCCTAAACCCAAATCCTGAGTCCTTCCTCCAGGATCGATTGGAGCTCCAGGTCCTCCAGCTCCGCAAAAATGAGGTTCGCTGTTACATAAGGGTGGGCAGAGTACTCTGGGGTGCTACTGTCAGAGCCAGAGAGACCTAGAATCATACGTATGTAAAACCCCAGCTATCTATTCTATGCACCTGCATGCTAAGTCACCCTGATCATCCACACAGGGTTCAGGGCTGTGGCCTTCAGACTTTGCCAGCGAGGCAGTTGCTGGCCTTCTTCTGCAGAGGTTTACTGAACATACCTCGGGTAAGCACGGCCTCTCAACCCTAAAACCTGAAGATGATCACAGCAACTGAATAGCAGCACTCGTTGTGAAGGGCTGAGATTTTTCCGGCTCCAAATTCACGGCACAGCCTTCCTTCATAGTTGGTGTAGAACTCCAGCGGACTGTGAAAGATAGAACTTCCATGATAGATCCAAGTGGGTTATTATTTCAGTCTAGAGTGCAACGTGGCAATTTCCAGATGTCAAGTTGCCGCTGCAGAGCTACCCGCATTGGTTTCCCCATCTTCCTTAGATAGGCTTAGGCCTTAGTGTTTAGTGTTTAGTGTTCAGAACACCCAGAGCCCTGCTCCAACTAGGCCATTCAAACCCTGCACTCTACCGCAACAGCTGGAAAGCCAAAAGCTCAACCCAAACATCTTCGCTGGGTCATTGTAAGCCACATTGGCTCCTAGTTAAGCTAAAGTCCAATACGGTAAAGAGTTGAGTTACTAACATGATCCCAAGGAGGAGCCAGTATGTCCTTACGCAATTTCTAGGTAACTCGCATATATATATATATCTCCCTGTATATGTCCTTATATATAATCCTTGCAGATATATATATATATACACACTTTATCATCCTAGTATATCCTAAACCCTGAACCCTAATCCCTAAAACCCAAACCCTAATCCCCAAGCCCCAATCCCTAAGCCCCAATCCCTAAACCCTAAGCCAATAAGTGATTCTCAGCCAGGGGCTAACACAGCTTGAGCCGCCATGCTTGGTGCTGGTGGTTTGTGGGCTTCCTCTGCAAGAGGCAGCCCGATGGTGTTTGACGGAATGTAGGGTTTAGGGTTTAGGGATTGAGGTTTAGTGTTTAGGGGTTAAGTTTTAGAGGTTAAGGTTTAGGGTTTAAGGTTTAGGGTTTCAGGGTTTAGGGATTGGGTTTAGGGTTTAAGTGTTTAATGGGTTTAGGGTTTAGGGATGAGGTGTTTTTCTAGGTTTCGGGTTAAGGGCTTAGGGATTGGGTCCTGTTTTGGCGGGGTCTGTATACGGAGGAGTCTATCTTTTGGCGGCATTTGAGCCCGTCTTCTTTGGAGAAGCTTCCCCTAAACCCTGAATCTTATTCATCTCCACGGAAGTCCATGAATGTTCATGTGCAAAATGCACGTCAGGAAGAGATTCCTGCATGTAAGCACGGGTGTGCCGTAGCGGTAGGGCTTAGCTTGGGCTTGATTCTCGGGGGTGTACCACAAATTTGAGAGGTTAAACTGTTGGAGTAATGTTGGGTCCTGATTGGTGTAGGAGGACCCCCCGCCCCCCAAACAAAAATGGGCCCCTAATTTAATGTAGGGGAGGGGCCCTCCCCCCAACCGAAGCTGGATCCTAGGTTTTAATCAAAAATTCAATAGGAGGGATGGCATCCTGGGTTTTCATTCAAATTCAATAGGCTGGCTCACGGTCGGCTTAGTAATAGATCAGAAGGGTTTCAGAAGGCATTCATAAAGCTTGGAGGTTTTCAAAGGGTTTCAGGTTTCAGAAAGGTTCTCATTCTCAGATTCCTTTTTTGGCTGTGCAACTTCGCACAATTGAGGACCCCCAAACGACCATATGGGGTCCTGAATAATTTCGGCGAAGCTTCGCACAATTAAGGCCCTCCACACTCATTGGGACCAAACATTACCAGATTTACAGTCCCTCAACATAGGGGCTTATCGGGATTGTCGACTGTGGGGTCCCGACTAGGAACCAAAATCATTGTGAGTTCTATTTGACGTAGTGAAGTTTTTCGTAGTATATCCTACTCCCTACACCCTATACATCCCGACATACCCCTATTTAGCGTCTGCATAACCCCTGTATAATACCCCATAACACTGATGTCGCGCAATATATCTACTTAACCCAAAACCTTCAAGCCTGAACCCTAAACCCTGAACCCTAAACCCTAAGCCCCGAACCCTAAACCCTAAACCCCGAACCCTAGACCCGAAACCCTAAACCCCGAACCCTAAACCCTAAACCCCAAACCCCTAACCCTCAACCCCAAACCCTGAACCCTGAACCCTGAACCCTAAACCCTCTGCCCGGCCTGTTCCTGATGGATCAGGTCCTGGCTCTGCGGGCTGTGAGCAGTTCGGCGCTGCAGTGGGCTCCGGCCTCTTCTTGTTTAGGGTTTAGGGTTTTAGGGTTTAGGATTCATGGTTCAGGGTTTAGGGTTCAGGGTTCAGGATTTTAGGGTTTTAGGGTTTAGGGTGTAGGATTTTAGGGTGTAGAGTTTAGGGTTGAGGGTTGAATGGCGGGATTGTCAAAAATCAGGATAATACGGACACATAGTCGTATTCTAAACTCCTTAGGGGGTCTATATAGGGGATTGTATGGGGGACCGGGGGATACTAGGAGTTAGATTATAGCTGATATTATATAGGGTTTCTACAGGGTTTATGCACATTGCAATCCTTCTGGGTTTCTCTTGGGCTGTGCAACTTCACCATTTAGCGGTCCATCTCCTGCTCCTCCCTGAGCTTAGCATTTAGAGAAACAGTAACACTTATCTTCCCTTTGGAATCCCCATTTGGGAAATCCCATGTCTCAAATTCATAGAGCACATCCCGGCTATGGTAGTTCCCCATGCTGCGGTTTAGATGCAGGTTTGGAGATTGGGGCTCCTAATCCGAAACCCTCAACCCTAAACCCTGAACCCCAGCATCCAAACCCTGAACCGTGTCGCAGAAGTCCGTGCATGCTATGTGTGCATTGCAGCTTCCAACCTTTCTCCAAAGGCATGTGGGATGATCTCAAAACTCTCTTCCTGGATGTTGTGTGATTTCACATGCGGTGTCTTGGTTTTTGAAGAACTCATTTGGCAATTCCTGAAAAAAGACCCTAAGCCCAAACCCCAAAGCCAACACCCTACACCAAGCCTACGCCCTAAACGACTCCCGGAGTCCCTTGGAAATCCCCGTACATCTCTTGGATCATTTGGAGTTCGCCTCCCAATTCCGACACCCTATACCAACCCTAAGCCCGAAACTACCTAATCCCCAAATAGGGACTTCCGGAGACCCCTGGGAAATCCCGATGCATCCCTTGGGTCAGCTTGAGCTCGCTTCCCCATTCCGACGCCTAAAATCCTTGGAGTCGAAGACCTACCGCCGTTTAGGGTTTAGGTTGGGTCCTGCCCCCACCCACTAACAGCCGATAATGGGGGGTAATATTAAAGGCTATATCTAGCCATCACGTAAATATTATCCAACTTTTCGCTCGCTGGGGGCAGGACCCAAGGTTTAGGGTCTACTTACAGGGACTCTGGGCTACTACTGGCTTAGGCAGTTAGGATTGGTTATATAGGGGTTATATAGGGGTGACATAGAGGTTACATAGGGGTAATATGGGGAATATGTAGGGTTTAGGCTTTAGGTACTTAAAGTGGGTTACAGGAGGGCTATAATGGGTTGGTTAGGGGCTTAAAGTATAACCTAACTCCGGGGGTCTCAACATTTCCGCCCCCCACATCCAATTTCTGGCAGGGCCCATGCAAAACCATGCAACCAGACTTGTTTTGTAATGTCCCTGAACCCTAAACCCCGCAGTGCGGGTCAGCATTGCTATGACAAGGTAACGCTTTTTCGTTTGCAGCAGCCAGTAATTTTCATTCGCAGGGTAGGGTTTAGGGCTTAGTCCAGGCGCGATGTGCAAACTTTAGCGTTTACACGAAACCCTATACCTGAAACAATGTAGTGGTTTTCTTGTCTTTCTGATCATTCGCCGACTTACTTAGCCCCCCGCCGGCTGCTCAGCCAGCCGTAAGCAAATCCCTCACGATCCACCTTGCTCAGTCCATGCACGTGGCCATTGCAAAGCTGGGCCAAGTATGTGTTGTCGCGTGCTGAGCAAATTTTCCAATCATCCAAGTTATGCCTTCTCGTTCGGGGTTCCTACCAGTGGTCCTCTAGCAGCTTTTCACAAGGAACTCCACATGGTTGCAAAGACTGGTGTCATTACCATCTCTTTCGGATGCCGACTTCTGCGAACATGACAGCAAAGATAATTTTTCGGGTTCCGATGATTTGCAGCAAGACCTTCACCAGGCCTCCATGTGCATAAGGCTTCAGTCCAGTCTTTGGCGGTAATTTCAGTTGAGTCTAGGCTTCAGGGTAAAGGATTGCACATGTTTGTCGTTACCCAGACCATTAGAAAGATCTGAGAATCCCCTGTACAGGCCCAGAATTACTCCCATAGTCCCAATATCATTTCCCACTGCTTTCTAGGGGATTGAATTTTTGGATCCCTTTTAAGGAGGGTACAGTTGTGGGTTCGACGTTCCTGCCTTCCAAGCAAGCGAAATGCCTCGCTTCGATCCTGACACTGCCCCTTCTAAAACTAGCCTAGTGCCTATCTATGTAGTCATCTCACATTTTCTTTTCCATTTGATTCTCCACCATTGGGGAATGAATTATCCCTCACATATCCATTTTCCCAGCAGGCTCAAGTTCAAGCCTAATCGAGCCCTGGGGTGCGGTGGCCAAGACCACCAAAATCCCCTATAGAAAGCCAGTTTCTGTTTCCTTTTCCATTTTTCCATTTGATTCTCCATTCGTAGGGCACGTACATAGGCCTAAACCCTAAAACCTTGAACCCTAAACCCTAATTCTTCTAGAACCTAGCTTGAGATGACTTCAATCCCTGAGCCCTTGTGGATCAAGCTGTCAGTTGTAGTTGACTGCTGGGATAGGGGTTGTGTAGAAATATCAGTGCAATGATAGAGAATCAAATGGAAAGGAAGATGGGAGATAACATGTAAGGTACTGTATACAGTCTCAAAAGTAGTCAGACTCGCTAGTTGGATGAGTTGGAGATTAAGCAGCAATGCTAACCTGTACCTTCGCTTCTCATTGCAGCTACGCCGGCCATCAAGTTTCAATTCTTCGCAGTGCTACCATTTTCAGCACCATTGTAGTTTGTAACCATGACTGCTGCTGCTGCTGCCGCCGCCGCCGCCGCCGCTGCTGCTGCTCTTCATGCCATCATGTTGCACAATTCTAGGTGTATCTAACGTTCGCTATATAACTCCTACATAACCCCTATCCCTATAATATCCCTATAATATGTCACCAGTGCACTGGTTAAGGCACACCACCGCATGCGGACACGCCTGTGGATTTCGAGGTTGGAGGTCAGGCCCTATGATAGCTTGACAGGTCAGGATGAGTGTCGGAATGGCTTGCATGAATATATAGAATTTGGAGTCGCATATGGGGGTAGTTCCCAAAATTCGGGGTACATTACCCACAATAGTGGAGAATCAAAAGGAAAAGAACATGGAAAATACAATGGAAACTGGGTTTATACAGGTGTTTGTGGGGATTTGAGTTTCCCAAAATTAGGGCTACGTTTTTTGGGGTCCCCATAATAAGGCCTATATTAGTATGGGAGGGTCTACGTTGGGTCCCCCTCTTTAGAGAAACTAGCATATAGGGGTACTATCCTGATGACAATGGAGAATCAAAAGGAAAAGACATGGAAAGCGAACGGAAACTATTATGTTAAGTACTAGAGGTTAGTAGACGGGCTTTGGACTTTCATCAAGCTTGCTTGCTACTGACTGGATACTAGTAGAAGTTTCTTATTCTGTGTCCTATAGTCTTCTGCCACGGCAGTCGCAGTGAACTTGCCATCAGGATCGACTCAAGTACACCCTAAACTCTTAACCCTAACTGCATGAGAAGTTTCCCGAAGGGAAGGGGTGCCCTGGCCCTTGTATGCCCAAAATCGGTGGAACCTGTTCAAACCTTTCACCTTTCTGTGGGCTTCCAGAAGTCATATTATGAAGTTTGAATGAAAACGGCGTAAGGGCTTGTGAGTTCATAAGGCTGCATGCCACAGGTTTGGGTGTATTTTTCATCCCCAATAGCACTGGATCCTTTTGGAACCAGACAGGCGCTGCTATCTGCCCCGAAACTGATTTGGGCAGAAGGCCTCAGAGCAAAATCTGCTGGGGAATAATTGAGTTTTGCAAGTCATAAAGCCTTCTAAATCTGGGTGTCTGGGTGGGGAGAGGTCAATCATAAAACTTGATAGTTTCAGCACGCAAGCCTCTACTGCAACCTTGAATCTTCAAATTCTGACTCTTTTTTGCTCAGTTTTTCCTGCTGTTGCCTCAACGGATTCCTTGAATCTTCAAATTCTGACTCTTTTTTGCTCTGTTTTTCCTGCTGTTGCCTCAACGGATTGAGTGTTTATTTCCTTCCAAGAATAGTGAAGTTTGTCGCCGCATCCCTTACTTATGACGTCCATGGCAAGAAATCCCGGCAAAGATGTCCTGATCCTGCTGCGGCTTGAATCCATCTCCGGAGCCCTCTACAATCCCCTCCCTAAACGCTAAACCCTAAACCCTCAACCCTAAACCCTCAACCCTAAACCCTCAGTACCCTACTTGTCTGGGGCCTCTAAAACTTTCTGGGCCTGCAGAGGCCCGGAGGACTTAGGCCTGGAGCCTGCTGAAAGTGGCTTCCAGATACCCCCAGACCTGAAACCACGCAATCAGAGAACTGGCCTATTAAGGTTTAAATATCTATAGGTAGAGAGGGTTTAGGGGGGCTCGGTGTTCATTCTTTGGGCACCCATTTAAATTTGTCGTTTGTGGGGCTCTATCTGCTGTCTGCTTGTAGTCTGTTTAGGATCTTTTTATTTGGTTTTCAACTTTGGCTTTGACGATTGTATACAGCGTTCCATAGGAATACTAGTACGACCGGGTTTCCAGTTGCGAGGCCACGAATCTACATCCTACCTGATACGAAGACTAAACAATCACATTACGTCCTAAACCTTAAACCCTGAACCCTTAAACCCTAAACTCTAAACCCTAAACCCTAGCACTCACAGCTCGCAGGAGATCAACCGAAGTACTAGCGACGAGAGCATCTACGATTCAAAGGTCCGAAGATTGGCAGATGTACCTTGGAAGATCAGTTTTTAGGGACTAGGGTTTTGGGTTTAGGGATTGGGGTTTAGGATTTAGGGATTACGGATTAGGGTTTAGGGACCAGGGTTTAGGGATTAGGGTTTAGGTGTAGGGACTGCAAAAAACAAGGATTACTTTTTCCTTCGGTCCCGAAACCATGATTTGTAACGTATTTTGGGGTGTAGAAGGGGGACCCCTGTTTTGGGAAATGCCCAAACAAGGCTACCGCAAACATGGAAGGATAAGGATTAGGAAGTTCTGGGAGTTCTGGGACGCAGCGCAGCGACCGTTTATCCCTACCCTACCCTACGGTTTCGGTGCCAGATAGCATATTCTGTATTCATGGAGTTCCCTGCACGTCGTTTCGAAGAATCTGTCAGCATGAGTTGTTCTGAGCTATCTCAAACTGAAAGGTCATTTTTTCAGTCAGGCCGCTGCGCCCATGATTGTCAAAACGTTTGGATGTCCTGACCCGAAAGAAGCGTAGCCAAAAGAATGCATTCCTGAGATCTTCGCGCAGCCAACCGGTCTAGATCTCAAAGATTGAAGCCAAGGTTTTAGGGGTCAAGGTGTATGAAAGTTGCCACCAGTACGCTGTCCTACAGCGATGGCCATGCTGGGATGCAATCTGCATGCGGTAGCACCTTCGCCTGTTTCTTCTCCAGACATGGCCCCACTAAACGCGAAAACCTGAATAATGTAGTAGTTTCTGTTTTCTTTTTCCTTCCCCATATATCCCTACATTGTATGATCGACACAACATCAGGAGCTTGCCCCTTGTTTTCTTAATCCAGGTCGCCAGGCTGGACCTCAAAGCTTCAGTTTCAGAACTGGCCTATAGCAACTTAACGTGTACCGTGTGTTCAGTGACATATGTAGGGGAATGCCCCATGAATGGCCCCATGCGATAGTCATGCGTAGTGCTCACCAACGGCAAACCGGACATTTAAAAAATCGCTGTAACCCAAAGCCAGCCCTAAATCCCAACCTCCAAAACCCACGCCTGCTCTGAACCCTAAACCCACATCCAGAACCCAAAGCTATCCAAAGCAGCATGCACAGAAAACCTTACTTGAAGTGCGCCCCGCATGCCTCGTGCGACTTGTCACCTGCCCTTTTTCGAGGACGCTCTTCGCAGGCGGATGGAGGCCCTGGGGTAAACATGAGACACTAAGCTTAAGCTCTAAATCGGGTTAGGGTCCAGGGTGTGTGCTTCAGGGTTTAGACTTATGGGGTTGAGGGGTTTAGGGCTTAGGGTCCAGGGTTTGTGGTTGAGGTAGTTTGGGGATACGGTTGCTCATGCGGACAAGCGGTTTCCTTCACCCATTCAGAGGTGCTTTTCAAGTCTTGCATTTCCAACATTACTCGGAGGGTCAGGGGCTAGTACTGATAATTACTGTGCATTAAGGCAGGCTACATCGGCTACATGTTGGAAAGGGCCACCTATGTTCAAAGCCTCGTCAATGCAAGCTCACTAGAGGCTGCAATGCACCGCTCCACGATCATGACTGTTGCTTTAGTTGTAGTGCATACTGTGGGAGCGTCATGATGCAGATTTGGAATCGTGCTGCTTCCGTAGGGGTCATGGCTATTCCTTCCAGAGTCCCACCCTCAACAGTGCATTGTTGCTTTCATCGCTGTACCTCCGTGACCATGGCCTGCATGTACAGGCAAGTGCCATCATCATCATCATCATCCTCATCATCATCATCATCACCATGATCCTCATCCTTATCCTCATCAATCATCATCAACAGCATCATCATCCTCATTAAGCCCTAAACTCTCAATCCCCCAAAGCTCTAAACCTTCTTAAGCAAGGCCGAGATGGCGGATGCACGGCAAGACATGGAGAATCGAATTCGCGACTTTCACTTGGAGGCCGGGGATGGTTAAACTCCAACTGTCTGCAGTGGTGACTGATGTGAAAATTCTATATCTCATCCAATGTCCCAAAATCATAGCCATCACAAGTCAGCATGGTTAATGGCTTTTCAATCTCTGTGTTCTCTTCCTCCCGGCTAGTTGTATACGAAGTAAGTACCCTAAAGCCTAAACGTTAAAACCAAACGGTAAGAAGCACACAGTAGTGGTTGCGAAAGTCGGCCTGGCCTTGGGCTTGGGTTTGGAGTTTGCATACTTGGAGGGTCAATGGGATTCAGGAAGTATAATAATCACTCCGATAAGACATACAGCAACCCCAGTAATCTACATCAGCAACCTACTTACCAAGTCCCGCAACCCTCCAAGTGGGCCTTGGTTATCAAGCAGACTCATGGTCAGCACGCTGAGAGCTGGGGGCCTTCATTGTAGAGATGCTGTGGAGTTGCCCTTTCGTATACAGTCCCCCTAAGCAGATAGAATATGGGGTATACAGGCACCTTATTATAGCACACCATAGGTTATCTACTTACGGGGGACTATAGGGGCGCTTGCATGTTGCTGCAGCTCCAACTTGCATGTTGCTGCAGCTGCAAGCAAGCGCCGGCAAGTCCCTGCAGCTTGCGACGTTTTCGATGCTTCTTGTCTCGATGAACTGGCGGTGGTCCCTTTGGCGACAACGAGGATGGTGACTGTGATGAGGATGATGATGATGATGGTGATGGTGGTGATGATGGTGATGATGACGACGATGATGCAGCGTGCTCTGCTACCAAACCCAAGTTGGGTTGGACAGTGGTGGGGTCGGTTACTCAGAGGAATGGCAATGTGCGAAGTTTCCATAGCCTCTTGAGACACGGAATCATCGCTTGGCCAAGGGGAGCTAGGTACTTAGATCCTTCTTATCCTGATCATGGTCTGGTGCTCGTGCCTCCTGTCAGGATTGGCACTGTTGCTTGTTGTCCTCCGGTCGGGGCTTGTGGCGTGTCGATATGCGAGTCAGAGCAAGAGCTGCTCATACCACCATGTCATCATTAACGTTCTCATCACCATCACCATCACCATCACCATTGCCACCACCTTCATTCTCCAAACAGGATTCATCGTTTGAGTGCTCATGACAAGATCCTGGCCACAGATGCAGTACTGCCAATCTGTAGCTGACTATGTGGTTTTTCCGAATGGAAACCCGAAGCTCAAAACCCTGATAAAGCACGCTGAACATTGTTCATTTCCTGCTTACAGGGTCCTTCCAAACCAGCCCGAAAGTTGAGAAATCCTCACTGACACTTAGGGTTTAGGGTTTAGGGCCCAGTTTAAGGTTTTTAGGGTTTAGGGATTAGGGACTTAGGGTTTAGGGTCTAAGGCTTCGAGTAGCAGCCTACTTGATCAGGAAAGTCTTCCATCATAGCTCTCCTAAGCCCTAAATCCGGAACCTTAGCTTGAAAAACATTTGGGCCCCTGAACATGGTAGTTTCCATAAAGCAGAAGGCTGCATTTCAGTTTCTTCTTCCTTTGACAAGTGATTCTCCGTTATTACGGGTAACCTCATCCTTACGTAGCCCCATACCATTATCCCTTCACCCCTTCGAGGGGAGGTATCTTAAATATTACCCCTATTTTGGATCAGGTCGACCGTCGGATGGAGGCGCAGGCCAGGGCCTCTCAAAAGGGGCAGGGCCCCGTGAATTCGGGAGACTTGATGTCTGACGTCTAAGACTAGGAGTTGAGGGATTTGTGAGCTAGGCTCTAGGAGTGTAAGGTTTTGGGGTTTGAGCTTTTAGAGTTTAGGCCAGATGGTTGAAGGGCTAAGGGTTTGGGCTTTCAGTGCTGTGTGTAGGATCAAGGCAAGTTACAGGATTTTCATCAATACCGGCCACCATTTTTTGGATGCGTCATGTGAGCTACTGTCATTATTTGCCGTAGTAAGGGACCCTTAAACAGTGAACATAGGGATCCCTCTCGTAGTTTGGTAGAACTAGTATAAGAGACCTACGTCCATCAAATTATGCTGGAAATATTGACGGTAGCTCATGTGAGGCTTGGGGGAGGGAATACAAGACTAGCGCTCCCAGTGGAATCCTTGCCTGTGACAATGAAACCCCCCCCGCGGACTTTGAAATCTTGAGTCCTGCTCATGGCTATCTAGTCATTTCCCAAAAGCAAGGGGACCCCAATATAGATCCCAAAATACTAGAATCATATCCTTATCTTAGGGACCCCCAAAAAGGTACCCCCTAATTTTGGGAACCCCCCAATACCCACTGTGAGGGTACGGAGGGGTCAGAGAGCAGAGGGTATGAACTGCTTGGTTCTTGAGCCAACCTCCACTCTTGACGCAGGCTGTCCGCGTGCACGCCATTGTGGAGGAGATAAGAGTTCCATTGAAACATTGAGCTATAGTCTAAACTCCTTAAGGGGGTTATATAGAGGATTATACAGGGGATTACTATCGGGGTTATGAAGAAGGGGATACTAGGAGTTCAGACTATAGCTCATTGATGACCAGTGCAATGTCCGCAAGCATTTTGCCTCAGTTGGTGCCTGCAAAGCAATGGTGTGCGTTTTCCCCTTGAACGGAGGCCACTAGCATTCTTGTCACTTTCTATGGGGGATCCCGGCAAGGGAAAGATTTTGTGGATATTTCTCCAAATTTTACCGCAAATTATAGAAATCCTAATTAGTTGTGACCCCATAACCCCCTTAGAGCCCCCAAACATCCGGAAGTCAACCCCACTCTCTTTTGAGAAGGCGCCCATGTTTGCTTGCTGGTTGTCAGTAGGAATCAGGGAATCCATCGTCAAGCGGTTATATTATAGGGATTACATTCCCTTATTCCGCACATACCACCAGTAAGTTAGAGAGAAGCGGAACCCTAAACCCATATTTCGAGCGAAGCGCAAGGAGCGAGTACAGCAGCAGTTGGACGCAATCCTCGCTGCGGAGATGGAAAAGGCGGGGCAAAAGTTTCCTGGGGTTTAAGGTCTAGGGTTTACGAATTACAGTCCCCCTTAAGCAGATAGAATATGGCTTTGGGTATGTTATAAGAAGATCCTCACATACCCCATATTCTATCTACTTAAGGGGGACTATAACCATAGGGCTGCTTAAGGGGGATAGTAGTAGTTAAGACTACGGCTCATATGTGGGAAATATGCAGGATTATGGGATCACTCTAATTTTGGGGTTACAAGAAGGAGAACTATGAAGTTCTGACGGTTCGATCGGCAGTTTTCAAAGAGGTGTGTCATTGGGCCTTTGAAAGAACAGGTGTGTTTCGAGGCAAGGAAACCGCCCGCATGGAGGTTCAGAGCCATTTTGAACAACCCTAAACCCTAAACCCTAAGTGGCTACACAAGTGCTGCGATTCTCGCGGTTGCAACCGGGACAAGGGTGCTTTCTAAGACGGTCTAAATCCTTGAGCCGCCAAACCCGCACAGTGATAGATTGTAGTGGGATCCCTGAATTTAGAGTTCATATGAACTGTAGTTCTAAACTCCTGAAAGGGGTATGTATGGGATTATAGGACTATTATAGTGGTTGTTAAGAGGGATGCCTGGAGTTTAGACTATAGCTCATATGTGAAGTGCATGCAGGTTGTTAGCCAACAGCAGTTGAAACAGGCAATCGTAAACCCTCCTGACGCCTTATGCAGGGGCCTAATTATCGAGAATTATTGCTCTTTTTTTTTTATGACTGTTACTATTATTCTTACTACTAATATCTCTATTCTTATTCTTATTATTACTCTTAGTACTACTGCGGTAGGACGAAAGTTCGACCCATTTGTCATTTCAGACCTACACCACAAGCAGACCCCTTTTCCCACATAGACTCCTCCATTGCGCACCATGGGGACTCCGCTGGAAGATTAAAATAGTATAAATTCAAGAACAGGTTAATCACTGACTCTGCAACATGGCCCATACTACGCATTGTCTTTCTGCATGTTGGTCCTCCTATCAGCCCCGGGGCGCCCCAGTAGGTCGAAACTTTATTCCTGGCGATGTATTATTGCTAAATATCTAGAACAGGTTTTGGGAGCGCGATCTAGCACTGCAGGCCTATGAGGGGAACTGTCTCCAAGTCACCAGGCCTGTACATGACCAATTGCGATGATATCCCTAGATGCTAAACCCTAAGCACTGGATGCTAAGCCAAAAGCCCCCCAGCCACAATCCCCAAACATTACATCTGTAAACCCTGAACCCCTAACCCGCAACTTACAGTAACCCTAAACCCCGAACCCTTAACCCCAAAACTCGACTCCGGAATCTCTGGGTGTACCGCCAGGTTCGTGTTCTGGTGGAAGAGCGGGTACAAGGTCGAGTGCGCCAGGCCAGATAAACGTGGAAACCATATAACGATACATCTACATGTATTACATCTATACAAATATGTATGTGTTTAGGGTGTAGGGTTTGGGGACATTACCTCCCAGCAAGAATGAGAGATCAGATGAAAAAGACATAGAAATCAAACTGATACCTATGCTAAGGCTGTGCAGGGCCTTAGTATTAACATCCGGGGTCTCTTCTGGAAGAGGTTTTGTGCATTTCTGGGTTGTAAGTTCTGAAAACATAGAGGGTTTATGGTAGAAGCCACGTCAATTCCCAATCTCGGGTTGGCAAAATCGTAAGTAGTGTTGCGCGCCAGTTTTGCGTACACGCTGCGTAGATGCGATTCAGAAACATCTAGTATTTGTTGGCCTGTTGGTTTCTATAGGAGTTTCCATTTTCTTTTCCATTATCTCAACCCTAGCTGTTGAAAGTCATTGAACCTATTGTAAGGAGCATCTTCTGCAGAAGAGTTCGTGAAACCCTCAGAAGAGACTTTCATTCCTGAATGTCTTGAGTGTGAGGGTCTGGGTCTGAGGTGTGCCCCTGGGATTCAGGCCTTGAAGATGTCCGAAATGGTATGCAAAGATGCTCAGGGAGCTCTCAGACAAGGGATTGGAACTCGGTTTTCAAGTTGATCATTTCCGAACTTGTTACAAAACGGGCGCCTCCTCTAGATTTGGTTCATACAAGGTCACCGCTACATCTTGCCATCTGCTGGGCCTGCTCCAAGTAGGTAGCTTCTTTCTGAGCTTTCTACAGGGTTATCAATCAGGCCACTCGGCAGATAAAGCAGAAAAAAGGATGTAGGCATCGGGGGTTTTGATTGTAAGAGGTTCGCCCACCATTGGATGCTTAGGCCTATAAAGCAAAGTCACGTGCTCCTGAAGATTCCCATTCCCCACCGGGAGCTGCTTCTTGCTTGGCCCAGTTGCTCGCCCAGAAAATGCTCAGGTGGTCCAGCGAGAGGTCTATGCCACGGTCTGCGAAATGCAGGTAGCCACCTGTGTATCCCGTTTTTCACGAAAGTAATCCACGTCTTCTGCATAGCTGGTATGGCTCCACTACAAAGGGCAGTCGGATTAAGAGGACCAGATGGCTGCGGGACAGGAGTTGGTATGAGCTATGGTCTAAACTCCTTAGGGGGGATTGTATAGGGGATTATATCGCTCCTCTACGTAGGGTGTGTGGCTTGTTGTGGAAGCTTTTCTGTGCTTTGCATGTGATTGGGTCTCTTTTTGTTTTACGCGCAGTTGTTCCCAGGTGCAACAGTTTGCATTGCTATGACACTGGAGGGCAAGTGTGAAGGTATGTGCTTACTTACATACAATGCGCACGTACGTAACACAATATCATACTATCGCGGTTTCCATTTTCTTTTGCATTATCTCTATATGATCCTGATATAACCCCTGAAAAGGTTGAAGAAAATGGTAGCTTTAGCAATCATGTTTCCCTCGCTGCAAGTTGTCTGCGCGAACGCCGAGAGCCTTCCCATTCAAGAATTCCATATTGTAGTAGGGTATGCATAGGAATTAATAGGAGTATACAGGGGACTGTAGTAGGGTATATATAGGAACTAAATAAGGGGTATACAGGGGAATGCAAAAGACAGTGGAAACTCCGACAGAGGGTATATATAGGAATCAAATAGGGGTATGTAGGGGAATGGAAGAGACAATGGAAACTAATGTATTATACTAGGGTATGTACAGGATGGTCCTGTATTGGAGCCTGTTGTTTTTTGGACCTATGCCGAAGACTCGGGTGAGAACTAGCATTGCGCACACCGCAAACCCTAAACCCTTGATTGAGCTCGAAGCTTCTTCGGTATCTTTTGCAATTCTGTTTGCCTTGTGCTGGTTTTGGTCTTGCCGAGCGTACTGGCCACTACAGCACTGCTTGGCTTTTGTTGGTTGTGGTTCCTAGCATTGCTGCTATCATCAGTGTCCTGACCCTTACTTATCACACGGCTTCCCCAAACCCTGCGCTCTGGAACCCTAATCCTAAACCCGAAACCCTAAACCTTGAACCCTAAATCCTCAACCCTGAACCCTAAACCCTAAACCCCAAACCCTACACCCTAAACCCTGAATCCTAAACCCTGGGTTCTGATTGCAGAATTTCGGCCCCTGGACTTTTGACCGTATGAACCTCATCCCTAGGCCCAAAACGCTATACCCAAAACATTAAGCCTCAACCTAAACCTTAATCTCAACAGGGTTTAGGTTTTAGGGTAAGGCCTTAGCCCAAAACTCAAAACCTCTAGTCCTGAACCCTAATCACTGAGCTCTAACCCTCAACCCTGCCAACTCCCATAGTTCCCCTTGAGTAGATAGAATAGGGGGTATATGGGGATCTTATTGCAATATACCCAAAGCCATATTCTATCTACTTAAGCCGGACAATAACCTTTTGCAGGCAAAGTTGGCGACCCTTGCCAAGGCCAGTTCAATTTCAAAAGCTCGTCGCAGTTTAAATTGCGCGGGTGATTTCCAGGCACTAGAGCAAGAGGCAGCCAATATTTAAAGGGAAGCTACTAAATGATAATTGGGGATATATAGGGATTATAGGGGGGATAGATGAGGATTATAGGGGATCTATCGGGATAATGGAAGAGAAAATGGCACCTACTTTTTAGGGTTTTGGTGCTTATGGTTTGGGGACTTCCATAAAGGTGCCCCAACAAAAGCCAAAACCAGGGTCCTTGTACAAGGGCGCTATATGAGCTACCCTAAAGGGGGTTATAGTGAATTACCTGGGGGAGCACTATAGTGGTTAATAAGTGGGATACTAGGAGTTTAGACTATAACTCACTTGGGTATTTCTCGACGCAGTCCGCATGGAATCCCCTTAACAAGACCCCCCTAATTCCATTACAATCTCTATCGGTGGCTAGGGGCTTTTTTCCCAAAGGCTCAAGGGTGGTGTTGAAACTTCTAGCCTGGAGGGTCAGGGGGAAGGGCAAGTTTATGGCTTCACCGGGGCACGGCTTCCCACCCTGCGCAGGGTTCCCTCTTTAGCAGGTTCATTTGGGATTCAGAAAGATTACTCAAGGGGGAGCCTTAGGGGGGGGTGGGGGTAGTACAGGTAGGCTGGATGGCAGAACCTTTAGTTAGAGGGTTAATTTAAGGATGCGTGAGGCTATTCTACATCTTGTATTCTTACTAGCCCCCTCACCCTCCAAGTAACATCTGTGTGTCGCCTTGCAGGTTAAAGTGACTGTTGTTCCTGGCTCCCATGATCCCCACATTCCAATAGGAACCTACTTGCCAAGCCATCCCCTAGACTAAATCGCATTGAATTCTCCTTTCTTGTCTGGAGTAGGGAGCCAAACCTCCACGCAAGGCCTAATATCCGGCGAAACCTTGAACCCCAACGGCATTTTTTCAGGCCATGCTTGAGGTAGACTGTGGGTGGGTTGATGCATGAAAGCCCCCCACGTTGTTGTTGAATTTGGACTGAAGGAAGGGAGCTAAGAATGGAGAATCGCATGAAAACATGGAAAATGAACTAGTCTAAACTCCTTAAAGGGGGTCAGATAAGGGGATTGTATAGGGGAGTATTACAGCGGATTTTACAGGGGATGCTAGAAGTTTGGACAAAAAAGCTCACATGGGGGGGGCAGGGTTTATGCAAAGATAGTGATGCTATGGCAGTGGTCGAAGCGTCGAAAAAACCTGAGCTTTCTCGAGCTACCAAAGCGGCAGGTGTCCGATATGGTTGTTGCCATCGATTCGGGGACCCCCCAATATAGACCCCCAGATATTATAATCCTTAGTAATTATGGGGACCCCAAATTTTTGGGAACGCCTCATATAAGTACTTCAAGATCGACGTGTGGATTTTGAAGCTCAGTGAAATATCCAGGCCTTGCGAGATTTCATCGCGCAAGCCTGGCTCCCACAAAAGACATACAGGCAAACGACCAAGCCACAATCTGTAACATAATGTTTCAGGGTATGAGGCTCAACGCAATTCTCATTTCAATCTCCCTTTCATTTGCCATTTGATTGTGGATTCCCGTTTCGCCTGCCCCCCCTTGCATTGAGCTTTAGATGGTTGCCAGGAGAACGAGAAGCTTCGCACAGTGTTTCTCGAACACTTGGCCACTTTGCTTGACTTGAAGGTGTGACTGTTCTGAAGCACGGGGGGCTTCCTAGCCCTGTGAATCTGGCAGAATCATGGTCCCTTCTTGTGGTCTTCTAGCCAGGGCGGATGCCAAGCATGTAAGCAGAACTTGAAGGAAAACAGAACATGAAGGAAGTAGTGGGATCATCCTAAATAAGACATCCGCAAACATGCCCAGGCATTAAAGATATTAACGCACCCCAGAAGAAATCCCCTGACCTCTAAACACCCGGCCCCCAGAGGCCTAATAGCCGCTAAGGAGCCGGGTGTCCTTAAGGGGTGGGGCTTTCCTTAAGGGGTGTTGGTAAATATCCCATAGTATCAACTCCTTTGCTTGTTCAGGGTTAGGGGGTTCTTCATTTGATGAACAGGAATCTAAAAGCCTTCAGGAGCCAGGACATCGCATTGTTTAGGGGGTAGGAGGTTAGGGTTTGGGGTTTAGGGGTTTGGGGTTTAAGGGTTGTTTAGGGGTTTGGGGTTTATGCCAGTCTAAATCATACTTAAACCCCGAAGCCCTTCGTTGAACGTCTGGGCCGCGCACGCCAGCTTGCCTGAAAACCCCTTCTCGGCACAAAGATAGGTAGGGACCCAAAAGCCCTTGGCAGAACTACAGGTATGCCACAGCATTCAAACCTCTGAAAGTCCAAAAGCTTGAATCCTTTCATCGAAAGGCAGCTAAAGAGCATGGAAGCAGCATACCTCGAGACCCTATTCTCGAATGTTTCTGGCTTCCCTTAGGCCCTTAACCCAGAACCCTGATCCATACCCAACCCCCTAAGCCACTACATTCGTAAATCCTAAACCCTGCCACCGGAAACTCCCAGGATCATTCCGACCTTTGCTTTCGCTCCTTAGTGTGGGCTCTGAACCCAAACTCCACCGGGCTGCCCGGACCTCTGAACTGCTTGTTTTAGGGTTTAGGATTTAGGCCTTAGGGTTTAGGGTTCAGGTTCTAGGTTTCAAGGTTCAGGGCTCAGGAAGCGAGTAAATGGGCTGATGGAGGACATTTTGCACCACCTTGGGCTGCCGAATTGTTAGGATTAAGCGGTTGAGGGTTTATGAGCTTCTTCAACAGTAAGGTCCGGGGTTCAGGATTTCAGGTTTGGGGTTGGGGTCTTGGCATGAAGGGGAATGCTGACCAACGGTTTGGGAGTTCCTGGTACAGGGTCCCGGAATTTAGCATCGGGAATTGGAGGCCGGTCTAAGAACGTATCTTTTCCCCAGCCAACGTGTGACATGGAAAGTCATACAGGCGCCTTTGTAAAGAACGGAAGCCTTTGTAAGGCCCTTGTTATTGTTGGGAGAGGATCTTTAAGCTCCTCGTAAGCCGCTTCTCATCTGCATCATGAGTAGAAAGAGGACTGTAGGGTTGGCCTTGGACTGACTAGATAGCATGCCTGATGAAGAGCTATATGTTGCCAGGTGCTAAGTACCACCAGCTCTGAAGTGTCAATTTGGCCGCAAATGAAAATGAGTACACACAGATACACATATTTGTGTTCATATATGTTTAAAGATACATGCGTGCAGGGATCCGACAAATGGCAGAGTCTCACATGAAATGGGCATAGTACCAGGTGCTTAGGCAGGTTGGAGCTGAAGTTATGGTATATTATAGTATATGGGTTATATTGGGATATTGTAGTACGTTGAGGGAGTAGGCCTCCGTGTGGGCAGACAACGTGGCGGTAGCGAAATAACACTTCCTACTTTGCGCTTCATTTCTTCTGTCGTAGTCTTAGTCCTCACTGCCTTCCTGAAAGTCCCTTTCGGCGCTTGGTGGCGGGACCTACAATTGACATGGCGTGCGTGGGTTTCCGATGAGCCAACTTGTTCCTGGACACTGATCATAGGAGCCTCGCGCTTGGCAAACTGCGCCTTCAAATGGATGTAGGGGCCTGACGAGATCAAAGAGTTCTCTTCTTATCCTCACATACTCCTCATATGTATATATACAAGTAGAGACAGAGAGGCAATCATGTTGCACCCTACGGCAAAAAGTTGTTTCTTCGCCGACTTCTCGTCCAAGAGCGAGACCCGAGAGATGGTGCGACGTACCGAAACATAGCTGGGGTTGCTAGAAACATGGTAGCTTGCCAGGGTTTGGGTTTAGGGGTTTAGGGCTTAGGGACCCCAATATAGACCCTCTGTAATCCTTATTACTGGGACCCCGCAAGTCATGGAAATTCCCACATGGGCTTCCACGTCTGCGGATTGTTCTTCAAAGATGCTTCAAGGATCCTAGCATGACAGGAGGAAATATGAGGCTTTCCTGAAATGAGGGGTACTTTTTCTGGGGGTCCACAAAAGAAGAACTGTCGTGGTTTAGAGTCCAGTTTGGGGTCCCCCTTGTTAGGGAAAATAATATATGGGCGCTCTAATTCTGAGATGCATGCAGTGGTAGAGTCAGAGATTTCAGTTGACCCCTCTTGCAATGGAAGAACTCCAACTGCTAGCACCTGACCCATTGTTAGGGTTACATGTAAGGCCGAACTTGTGTCATGACCTACCCGGATTAACTCCTTGAATCCTGGAACCGTTACCCCCTAAGCGCAGAAAGTCAGGCCCCCTCAACCCCAACCACTCCAAACATTTTCTCAATCCAATCAGCTTCGATCTACGTAATCTGTTTAGCCCCAAAAACTGGCCTTTGGTTAGCTAGGAATGAAGGACAGGATCCTCATACTAGTCCCTATACAATAACTTATTATAGTAGTTTCCATTTTCTTTTCCAATCCTTCATTCAAGCGAACCAAAGGCCCGAAAATAGGGCGGACCAAGAAGGGAAGCCGTTTCCCGAGGTTTGCGCGGACTCTGCGATTGATTTGGTGTTGCCGACGTCGATTCACGCCGGGCTCCCGTCCTCAAATCAGAAATATGCGTGTCAACGATGAATACCAGGGTTTAGGGTCTAGGGTTTAGGTTTGGGGATCATTCGCGGACATTACAAGGGCTTGAAAGGCCAACCCAGAAAGCGTTTGCTAAGGCGCTTTTCAGCCTACATGCTGGGCGTGCCCCTGGACCGGCGGAGGGACAGCACGGCGCATAGCGTGGTATAGGTGTTATAGAGGGTTATTTAGGGAGTTGTATGCAGGTTATGTAAGTGTTATACATAGGGCTTAGGGGCCTGAGTAAGTTAGTAACTGCCAATTATGAGAATCTGTTGGAAAACAACATGGGAAATTCGACAGGCGGGATTATTTATAAAAGAACGAAGGGGCCTGAATAATCACCCATACCAATACGAGGTATGGTATACCATACTTGGACGAGAAATCTGGAATCTTACTATTTGCAATTGTTTACGCCCCTAACGCAGCCCCTCCCCCCCTTTATTCTACATGCTGAGCTAAGAATACAGGAGCGGGTTCACGGTGTATCCTAGGGGCTGTTGTATCTTTGGATTATTCATATCGGCGGTTTCATAGGACTACTATAGAAATCTATTCCGTCGATTCCCAACCAAGCATTGCTAAGTCTGCAGGTGGTCTCCATTGCAGTGCAAGATTACATTATCCTTCTGGTGGTAGCTTTCTGCAAGCTAAGATGTTTCATTCATTTCTTCCTAGCAAAAAAAGGGACTTTGGAGGTCCTTGAGGACAATTACTTGAGATTGATTGTGCTTTTGTGTGAGGGCAGCTGCGACGACGGCTGGCAATCGCATTAGCTCATCATCCCTAAGCCCTGGATCAGAAGATGAGAGTCTTTGGACTCCTGGGATAGAAGCAGCTTCAACGCCTGGTCAGCAACTGCTCAGGTTCTCTGTGTTAAGCCAACCCAGCCACGTGTGCGCATTGAGTTCTTTTGATCCAAGGAGGGAGCTTGTCTGGAGCTTCGGGCTGTACTTATTCAGTGGCTATTGCCAGGGTTTTCTAGGAGGCATGTGAATGAAACCCTGAGCCTAAAGCCTGTTTTCAGCTTCCAGGAGTATGTGGGCAGCAAGCGTTTGGATTACCCCACGGCTTAAACTACATAGACCTAGTTGCAGAGCCAAATGAACCACCCTTCAGCCTAGCTCGAATGGCATGATATATCAGTTGGGCAAGATTCCCACGTCCCAAGTATTCTTCTCTTGTGTTTTGCTGTGATGAGCAGAACGGCTCTTAGTCTCAATAAGCTGATCAGCACGTATCATCTACTGACTCAAGTTCGCTTGGGTTTAGAGGGAACCTTTAAGAAACAAACCATATCTTCAGTACAGGGCTCATATATACACAAGACCGTACTACTCTCAACCGGCCGGCATTGTAGAATCTACCAGGCTTCAAAGGTCGTATACACTTTGGGTATAGACCCTAATGATCCGAGAAACCCAAATGCCACTGACAACGTTGCTTTAACTTGGGTTTTTCCCCACAAAATCCCCCCAACGTCCCACCTATATTCCCTTTATCCCCCTTATGTCTCCCTTATATTCCCCTTATATCCCTCTTACATCCCCCTTATATCCCCCAGATCCTAAACCTTGCGGCTCCTGAGTCCTGCGCGCTCGGCTAGAGCTCATGCAGCAAGCAGGCGGGCATGGGGTGCGTCATAGTCTATTATAGTACAGTATATTCTAGTATATCTATATCAGTATATTTTCGTATATTATGGTATATTATAGTATATAGATTATAGTATATCATAGTATATTATACTATATTATATTATATCATAAGAAATTTTAGCATATTATAGTTCATGATCTATCACAGTATATTGTAGCATATTATAGTCTATTATAGTACATTATAGTCTATCATAGTCGACTAATAAAAGTTATAGTATATTCTAGTATATTATGGGCAGGGCCATGGGGCAGAGGGGCATAAAACTGTCGGTTGTAAAGACGTCTGAAGGCTGGTCAGGATGTGATTGTGCTTTCTAGGGTAGTTCAGAATTGCTGAAGAGTCTCAGCCATATGAGTAGTATTTTATTTGGGGATATTATGGTACCGAATATATAGCAAGATTATATCCTTCTTTTGGGGTACAGTATTTTATATAAGGCTCATTATCTTACTGGGTTTAACCACCAAAAAACGCTACTCATATGTCATAATGTGCTAGGGCAATTATCTGAAAAATTGAAGAGGCTCGAGCTGATGGGTTATCGTCAATCGCTGGCTGGGAGCAAAACACAGGTACAAATTGCCCTCTGACCGCTCAGCATGTTGCTTTCACCCTGAGATGTAATTCTGAACTTTTTAGTGATGTACTACAGCGCTGGCATAGACAGGATCGAAGAATAAGGATCCTCAGAACGTTTTAGCATACGATATTGCCATTCCAACTGAACTGAACAGCAGAGCAGCTTGAAACAACAAACCTTAAACCCTAAGTCCTACTGCTGAGATCCAAGCAGCTGGCTTCATCGATCCCCAGGTAGCTTCCATGTGCTTTCCCCTTCTTATTTGTAAAGCACATGGCAGCCACTATGTTGTGTGGTAGATTCATTAGCCCTTCACTTCCAATGACGAAGCTTCAAGTCTAAACCCTAAAACCATAATCCCCAAACCCTAAACTACCCTAAATCCCTGAACCCCTAAGCCCCAAATCCGGCAACCCTCGACCCCTAAACCCCTAAACACCTAAATCCTTGGACTCTAATTTCGGACCAGGGGCTCTGCGAGCAGCCAATTCCGGGAACGAGAACCAGCGAATTGAGGTAGTTGCAGATTGAGGGTTTTAGGGGTTTAGGGTAGTTTGGGGATTTAGGGTGTACGGGGTTTAGGGTAACTAGTTTAGAGTTTAGGGATTTTGGGTTTTGGGTTTAGGGATTTAGGTTTTAGGGTTCAGGTTCTCAAAGCTGGTTCTACATAATTTCCATTCGTATTACTTTATCTCTCTTTTTGAGTATAACTTTTGCAAAAGTCTTCTGGTATTTTTTCAGGCAATGGTGCCCCTGGGAACACAGGGAATATCGAGGTCCGTATCCGGAAGTGTAAGAAGATTGTTCGAGAATTTCCCTTTACTACTTCGGTTGTCTTGCAGAAGTGCTTGCGTGGTAGCTTGTCAGAAGTTGGGCCATTCCCCCTTGCAGTAACTGTGCCTAAAGGGTTTCATTAAGCGGCTAGTATAACTTTTCTTAGCCATCGTGGTTCCTGTTACTTTACGACAGAATGTGGCCAGAGCAAGGGCATCGCAATCAGCAGTCTCCACCTTGGCTCAAATTGGCATGGATGTTTTCTCTTAGTCAACTGAGGGTGTTTGGGATTCTGGTGAAGGAGCCCATGCTGTGATTGGACGGGTTTTCTGCATTAACTGGCCTAGCGCTTCTCTAAGTTGGTTCTACTTACTGTTATAAGTTACTGTATCATTGTTGATTTTTGGTGCTATTATTAGAATTTTGCAGTACTGCTACCGTTATTACCATACCTTGATTGACAGGGAAAGTCGCTGCGTTCCCTGCCAGCTCCATAAGAGCCATTTCCGAAACTCTTGCGAACATTTGGGTTTTCGCTCTAGGGTTAACAAGGTCAAGGGGATGATGCAGGACGTGAAGCGATTTCGGGCAGAGGGCGTAGTCCCTTTGTAGGTTTAGTCTTGAGACCGCCGCTTGTAAAAGGGTTCCCTCTAAACCCCAAACCCCTCAACCCGAAGCCCTTAACCCCATGAGCATCCAATCCTAAAAACCTTTAGCTCCTAACGCCCTAACTAATCTCTATGCCTTAACTTCCAAAACTATGAGGCCCTATTTTAATTCCTGACTCCCTGAACTCTGGGCCCTTCACTCCTCAACCCCAAATCCCTAAGCCCTAAACCCTAAATCCCTAGACCATACACCTACGCGCCTATGCCGGCCATTTTTGGAGGGTCCTAGACCCCAGGGGGGGATCCTCTGCGAGCGAATTTCGCGACGCAGGGATCCGGGCACTTGCCGGGCTGTTCCAGGGGCCCTCAGAAGCATCTTGGATTCAAGAAGCAAGAGCTGCTGACTGCAAAGGCATGTATGTTGTTGACCCAAATGGAATGTAGGTCCGAAACCCAAAGAGGAGGAGGTTTGGGTGGCTTGGCTGCCTCAGACGGCGTGGGGTGGGTGAATGTGTTAGACGGCCAGACGCAGTCGTGCCATGGCATCACTTCGCACGCACTTATGAAGTTTTGAAGGGCCGTTCAGAACTTCTCATCACTGCTTGCATGCTAACTCGCAGCAAACTCTAAGCCCTATAAACTCTAAATCCCTAAACCCCAACTCCCTAAACCGTAAACCTTAAATCCTTAAACCCCTACAAATCGCTAAACCCTAAACCTTAGATTTCTACAACCTAAACCCATTTCACACTGGATGCAGGGACGGCAGAAGCTACTGGCCGCACTCCAAGGCGATGGGACGCTCCAATCATGGGATTCCGAAGTTCTTACTGGTTAGAGTATAGGGTTTCGGGGTTTAGGGGTTTCGTGGTTTAGGGGTTTAGGGATTGAGGGGTTTAGGGATTTAGGGGTTTAGGGGTTTAGGGGTTTTAGGGATTTAGAGATTTAGGGTTTAGGGACTTAGGGTTTCATTAGGGTCAGGGTTTGAAGGTTTTAGGGTTTTAGGTTGTGTGGGTCTAAGGGTTAGCTGTTTGGGGTGCAGGGATTGTCATTAGGATAAACACAGGGAAGAAGAGGGATACACGCAGAAACACGAGAAAGCACAAAACTGTAGAACCAAATGGGAAAGAACATGGAAAATCAAGAAAAGCGGGGCATAGGGGGGATGTAGGAGAGATGTAAGGTTAATGGAAAAGACAAATACTCAGGGTTTCGGGTTTAGGGCGTTTAGGGTAGGGAACAGAAAGCCAAATTGAACAGCAAATGTAAAACGGAATGGACACTAGGAGAATATAGGGGTATGTAGGGCAGTATAGGAAATGAAGGAGTGCAAAACCAAATGGAGGCCTCTACTCAGGCTTCAGAGGTTCTGGCATGTAAAAGGAAGATGGGAGCTAATGTAGACCCCTAATTCATCAACCCCCTCCCCTTAATGGGATTATAATAGGGATCCTAATATGAAGGCCCTGAAAAGGAGGGGGTTCTTTGATAAGGGGTCTACATTAAGATTTTTGAGAGATCTACAGGGCTTCTATAGGGAGCCATTCCTCCGTTGGATGGTTGAGGGTTTAGGATGGAGGGCTGCGGGCGAAGGACTGTTGGATTTCGAGGTTATAGGGTTGGGATTGATCTGCCAGATTTTAAGGTTTGGAATTTGGGAGTTTCTCAGGGCCAGGTGCTGTTAGGGATTCGGAGTATAGAAACAAATTAGATATGTACATAGATCAGTATGTTGACGGGGTATAGAGAGATCATGAGAGCGGTGCCTTTTAAGATTTTGGGCATTTCAGGTTGCACAGTTCATCGGTGTTTGGCAAGGAATGGAGGTATGGATCCCTACAGCAGCCTCAGGATAATCCCAATACTGTAATAGTCTCCAATCCTCCATCCCTACCACAAGCAGAAGCTGACTGTAAGCAAGGAAGCAATTGGCCGTGCGTATCTTTCCAGCCATTGAAGCAGCACTTGCGGGGGAGCACCGACCAGGTTAAAATTTACGACAAAGGTTTTATGCCTACGGCACTGAGTGGCGGGGTTTCTGGGGATCCCGCAAAGAACTGCCAAAGAAGTGCCTAAATCTGATGCCTAGGCACCCATGCATTTTCGTCTAGAACTGGATGCGCAGAATTATTTTCAAATACTTTGGAGGTGACCAAGCAATGCCTACATGATTCCTCACCCTAGACTCCTCGTACCCTAAACCCTAAACCCTAAATAGCAGTTTCCATTTTATTGTCCATTATCCCAATATAACCCCAATAGAATAAAACGTTTGCTTTTCTTGTTCAAAGTTTAGATGCTGGTGCATCTTGCAGCTCCCACCTGGCTATAGCTCCCCTTAAGTAGATAGAATATAGGGTACATGGGCATCTTATTATGGTACTGGGCAAGTCCATATTCTATCTACTTAAGGGGGAATACAGGTTAGTGCCTCTTCTGGCTTAGAGTTGACAATAAGTTCTGATTTCCGATGCAAACACCCAAGAAGTTGATATGTATACACATGTACACACAGCACATGCTCGATTACTATTTTGTTGCTGCTGGGTACTGAAACCCAAAGTATTACCAGGTCTTGTCTTGCAGATACATGAATTCGTTTGTTTCGTCATATACCTACCGAGAATGGCCGATGAATTTGGCAGGTGCTGCTGAAGCCGCAGAGGCGCCATTAAGCTTTTAGGAGTTTTGTTGTGAATACAAAAAGGCATGTGTTGAGGGAGTCGAAATATTTGGGTTAAGCCAAAACCCTAAACCCGAATCCTCTAAACCTTAAATCTTGGGCTCAGTGAGGCCTTCTTGAACTGAAGCCCTTACATCCCGCCCCTCATACCCTCCCCCACCCCCAGTTCTTGCGCTGGATCACACGCATTCAGCCGGGTGTATGGATTTTGGAGCCGCACCTAGACTATACAATCTGGGCTGCTGTCGACTATATTACAGAGGTTACCATAACAAGGAAACCACATCATTCACTACGTCTTAATCTTATTGCTTCTTAGTAAAGAATAAGGGAACATAATCCCTAGAAAGTTTCTTCCTTCATTCCTTGCTAACTCCCAGGACTTAATTCGAGTTCCTTCACAACAGCCCGGCACGTGGAGTTTTCAAAAGCGAGGGGCTCCTAGTCGTGCTTTCTTCTCTAAGTCTGGGGTAATGCGTCGGAGTACTATGCGCATCTACAGCATTTCTCCATCACACTGTGAGGGTTTGTGGAAGGAGCTTTGCTTTGTCTCAACCTCAAACATGTCCAACCCCAATATACTATAGTAGTTTCCATTTTCTTTTCCATTATCCTTAAATAACCCCAATATACTATAGTAGTTTCCATTGTATTTTCCATTATCCCTGTATAACCCCCATAGCGTTGGCCTTGCATTCTCAGACCCGCTAAGTTTGATGATGGCTTGTTCAGCCGGGTTAGGAGCATTTCCTTGGGCCTCTTCCTCTACGGCAGCTTGAACCTACAAGCATAGCGGTTGGTGAGATTTTGTCTAGAAGTAAGTGTGAGAGACGGAGTTCGACCTCCTGTCCAACTTCAGGCATGTAGACGTTTGAAGCATGCGTTAGAGCGTGGCTGTTTTGTGGACTTTTATCGTAAGCCTTCTGCTCAAAGAAACATACAGACTCAGATTTTTGCTCACAAGATGTCCGCCTATTCATCATGAAAACAGTTGTTGCATCCCTGCAGAAAGACCGCGCCCCTTTTTGTCGTCATTTCCGTAACTTTCAAAGGGTGTGAGGAAAGCCCGCAGAGCCTGTTAAATGTGATGCTGGACGGAGTTTTTAGCTGTAGATACATGGGCAACGGAGGTAGATTGTGCGGCTGCTGACTACTCAGCTTTGTAATTGCGAGCTTTCATTTGCACCCCTAGTCACCTCAGCAGCAATTTCGCCCTGTCAGTTTGATAAGCTGTATTAATGGAAAAGAAATGGAAGCTACTATAGTATATTGGGCTTATATGGGGATAGTGAACAAGAAAATGGAAACTACTATAGGAGTATTTTGCAGTTTTGTTACATCTAGTGGACACTGGCCTGCGGTGAAGGCCCATCAGCGCGCGTCTGCCACTGTAACAGAGATCCCAGAGGAGCTGAGATTGGCGCATGGGGGCTTCTGAAGGATGAAGTCCTCTAGAAGGGGTTATGAAGTGGTAAAGAGGGGAGTGGCAAAGACCATGGAAACTAGCATATCATTTAGGGTTTAGGGTTTGGGGCTGAGGATGGGATACAATTTGTTCAAGGCTGATTTCCCCGAGCCTTAACAGCTCTTTCTGTGCGGCATCTTCTTTTTGATTTCAAGGGTTGAGATACACCGTTTTGCAGGAGCAGCAAGAGACATGGGACAGGGTGCCCTGTCATCCTCGGAAGAGCGGAGCAACAAACAGGCTTCTAGGTGACATGCAGCAAGGGGTACTCCGTGGAATTGCACACTGCATTTTTTGTTGTTGACTTTTTCCGAATCCCAGTCCCCTGCCCCTGACCCTGCGCCTCAGAGCTTCTGA
The DNA here is from genome assembly GCA_905231905.1 of Symbiodinium pilosum. Lineage (NCBI taxonomy): Eukaryota > Dinophyceae > Suessiales > Symbiodiniaceae > Symbiodinium > Symbiodinium pilosum. The sequence goes on from CAJNIZ010043859.1 coordinate 98,849, forward strand.
ACAATTAGCAGGCCAGCGTCAAATCGAACTCCATCATCAGCTCGACAAGGGATTTTTGTCCAAAAACTCCATGGGGCATGGAGAAGATCAGAATGTAGGTAGGGGCCTTGATATTCCAATCGGGTCTTGGGTTATACTATGTTACTATTATGAGTGGGTCGCAATGGAATGATATTCCTGGTGGTGCACATTTCTACATACACAAAAGCCGTACTCCGCACCGCAATCCTTTCCGTAAGCCAGAGGCTCAGGTCGCCGAGAAATTAGCTACAAAGTGGTACACTCCCCCAAGCGAACATGGAACTCCACACACACCCCTTCTAATGGGATAGTAGGCTAGGTAAACCTGCTTAAGGGTCCCATGTTAACTTGGGGACCTTTGAAGCTCCTCCCTGACGCATCTCATCCCGATTCCTGTTGTCAAGTGCCCTCACCTTATCAGATTCCATGCTCCTTATTACGGTTTGGGTGGTGATTTCTTCTACTATTCCCCAAGTATGAATATGACCCTACGGGCCCTGCATAATGAATATTACATACCATGAAGATCTCTCTACATCCCCCAGTGTGATATGGAGCAGAGCATCGTAAACTAGAAGCCTAAACCTAAATCATGAACTCTGAACCCTCAACCCTGAATCCTAAACTTCGAATCGTAAACCTTGAGCCCTCAACCCGAAACCTCAAATCCCCAAACCTCTGGTTATTCAGGAGGACAACGAGGAGTCCGAGGCGCCTGAACCTGCCGAGGCCATGGTATGGATGTCTCACCGTAGGATTGCTCAAAAAACGCCTAAAGGGTGTATATGAGATTATAGAGAGGTTATGGGGGTCACTGTTCAGGATTTTCTCTATGGGAGTTGTTTTGAGATGCACCCGTCTCATGAATCCTCTTTTACTTGAGGGCAGTCTGAGTCTACGACCCTCAACCAGGAATGGGTTAATCTTGCCCGGAGAATGCCTTAATGCACTTTGTTAGAGCCTGGTTATCCGCAATATATGTCAGACTTTTTAGGGATGTCAGAGTTTCTGAATAGAATCCCTTTAGAACCCTAGGTAGTAATCTCTATGTACCCCTGAACTCCCTAAGGCGCCCCATTTCGAGCAACTCGAACACCCTGCAAGCATCACGGGCAGTAGAGCTGCTGGTTTCAGCACACGTGGCTTGGCATCTCGTACTGCATTATGGTGACTATGCCCCGGCCTAAAGGGGTAGGAGAATGGCTGCACTTCGAAGTGAAGATGGGGCTGTGGCGAGTACGAGAGAAGGTTATGCTTCAAGTGGCTTGAAAGACTCCTCACAGACAGATCCTCATGCTATTGAACAGGAGAAGTCACGGGACTGTCTCGGGCTTTGTGGAGCTTCTATACGAAGCCCTACAATAAAGGCAAGAAAGTTGGAAGATGGAAATAGCATGCTTTATGTTGCTTTTCCCCCTTCCGCCGTCTTGGGGTCTGACACTGACATTGCAGTCATGTGGCTTCTAACATCAACGTAGTAGATATTCTAGTATATTACAGAATATTGGTTGCTTCCATTTTCTTTTCCGGTATCCCTATATTCCCTATATAGCCCTATATTATCCTTTATTATCCCAACATTACCTAGAATCTCTTTTGCCAGGCTTCCGAGAGACCAGAGCCTGAGGTTCCCGGTCCACAGGAGGTCGTCGAGGGTCCAGAGATCTTGGAAGCCCAGGAGGCCCCCTGAGAGCACTCATGTGGACCCTTGATTAATAAACCCCCTCCTCTTTATAGGGATTATATTAGGGATCCTAATATTAAAGCTCTTAAAAGGAGGGAGTTTAGTAATCACAGGTCTACATTATGCTCTCACTCTCCTCGACTAAGATGGAACCCCAAAAGTTTCGTCACTTAGACTACTTCTCCTCTAAAAGGGTCTTTGTGGGACTGCGTATAATATTGGGATGCTTCGAGGCTCGTGTGGCTGGCAAGCGAACTACTGTAAATTATTCTGTCCCATAGCCAGAGGAGCCTACTTTCTTCGGTCATTGACTTGTTGGGTTTGATCAGAACTGCCTGAACACGCTAGTTCCTGCAGAGATTTAGATTATTCTAAGCTCATAGATCGGAACCAGTACATGTTAAGGTTCCGTGGGCTAACCCCCGTGGTGTAAAACCTACACGTTACTTCCTCCGACAGGGTCCAATGTTTCTGAGAGGCCCTGATAAAGTTTGGGGCTTGGGGCCTAGATCACCCGAAGCCTTGAAGTCTAAACTTGGAACCTCTAGTTGGGGCTCAGGGTTGAGATACAGGTGCGCAAGGTGTCAACCTCCCACAAAATTCTGATGGATCAGTATGTGCCCACAGTCAGGGCAGTGCAACAGAACCCAGGGACCGCAGTGCCATTGGCAGACGTAAAAGTCTGTTAGGTTCAGGTTTTTCAAAGCATCATAAACAAGCCAAAAAACGCAAGCCCAGCCTGAATCCTAACCCGTAAGCCCTTAATCCTCAAACTCTCCATCCGACTGGAATTCTGAAGACGGAAGCACCAACACCTTTGATTCAGATCCTAAGACCCTGAATCCCAAAGTCCTCAAACTAAATCCTACAAGCTCAACCCTGCAAAGGAGGCACCCGACGCCACCGAGGGTTCGGAGGCTGAGGAGAGTAGAGCAACGACTGCGCCCGCTGTGCCTGGCCCAGAAGGTTGAGGGTTGACTCTGGGGGTCTAGGTTTTAGGGTGTAGGGTTTCGGGTTTATAGTGTAAGTAAGGTATAGTATAGGATGGTGTAGGGTTATCAGTTTAGGGTATGGGGCTCTAGGTATTTGATGGTTTAGGGTCAAGGCTCAGACTTCAGCATTTAGGGTTTGGGGAATGTTGGAAGACCAGTATCTCGCTGCCCCACAACCTACACAAAAGCAAGTGTAGTATAAATCAAGTAATTTTCATGTTGCGCTGTAGGGGTTGGTTGAGTTCTGGGTCTGGGTTATAGGGTTCAGGATAAGGGGTTCGGGATTTCGGACTCAGGGCTTATGACAGCCGTGGTTCAGGATTCGGAGGTTGAACGTTTAAGCACTTTAGCTCGCAGAGTTGGGGCAACATGGTTTCGAATCCATGGTCGCGCGTGTTACATAGGACGGTGGCGGGACCTGATTAGAGATGATGTTCGTGGAGAGTGAGCAATGGAATCATGGGAGATGTATGCTATTATACAATCCTATTATTACATTATTATACCATTATACTATCCGACTATTAACTATTATACTACTATACTATACTTTTATACTGTTATACCATGGTACTGTTACAGTGTTATACACTGAAACGATCATGCGAGTGTATTACTATACTGCTATACTATCTTGCTATTTCACTATTGTAATATTACACACATAGTGTAAGGCATGGGTCTGTTGGATGATGTCGGCAATATTGAAATGTGGTACAGCGCCTCCTTTGTCTAGACTTGCTCTTTGAGAGACTTAGCATTAATAGCAGTATGTGTAAGAACAGTAGTAGTACTAGGAGTGATCATGTAGTAGCAAGAAACATAGTAATAATGATAGTAATCATAAAAGTAATAACAGCTGTATGGCTGAACAGGGTGCAGCCTTTGCTCTACGTTGTAAGGCGAGTTACACAATAATCTGTTCTCTTCATACTAATGTTAACCCACCCCCGGCCCTCATATTCAATCTGTTTCCCCACATAATTTGCGCACAATGATATGAGGTGTCTTATAGGGAACCTGTGATATTAGGGGGGGTTAGTATGTTTTGGGAAGGGATTAGTTAGTCTCAGTACCATCAGGTTAGAACCGAGACCCCCTTGTGCTCAGGTACGTCGTGTTTCGTAATTTCGTGTTGGCATCTCGCAGTACAATCCTTGAGTGTGGGTCTCCAACCCTATACCTCTCCTAGGTCTTTGGTCCAGAAGCACCCAAGTGTAGAACCCCTTAAACCTACAACCCCTAAACCCTAAACCCTAAGCCCCTATAATTAAGTACCTTTCTGTATACTAAGCTCTCAATCCGTAAACCCTTAAACCCCATCCCAAAACCCCAAACTCTGCATCTCATAGACCTATGTGGCTGTAAGGTGAGGGCCCTCGCTGCTAGGGTCGGCCCGGCCAAAAGGGGGAAGGGCGGCACGCGGAAGGGAAGAGGGGAGAGTTTAGGGGAATTACTGTAGGGTGTAGGGTTTAGGGGGTGAGGATTAGGGTGTAGAGGTTATAATCTAGATTTAGTGTTTAATTCGGAGTTAGGATGTAGGTTTTAGTGTTTAGGGTTTAGGGGAGGAAGGGGTGGGGAAGGGAATTGGTGGGGAACGGAACAGTGACAGGTCTTTTGGGGATTGAAGAGCAGTAGAACATTTCACGCAGATTCTTGTGGGCTTAAATGGGCCCAGAATCTGAGGATGTGTGAGGCTTGCGGTTTAGAACAGTTGCGCCTGTCCGTTGTGTATACTTTCTTTCGGCGCTACGCCGAGGAGGATTGCTAGGATTGCGGAGGTCTGTCAGGATTTTGAGACTAACATTGGGGTTCCAGTTCTGGCGGCTTCTTGCGGCTTTCTAGTTTTGGTTGGCGAGCCGTGTTGTAGCTGGATGCTTGTTTCGGAGGACACGGTCTGGACACATCAGCAGATAAGTAAATCTTCCATAGAAATTGAATTGTGTGTCTGTCGATTCCACATAGGAAATACTCACATCTCTATTGAACAACTGCCTATCCTACGTTTGGAGCGCTTGAACCCTGTCTGGCGACTGGGATAAAGGTCGGAACTCACTTTCGTGCCGGTTGGCTCAGCTCCAGGGTCCGTATCGCTTCAGCAGGCGCACGCAGGACCATCTGAGGCAATGGGAGAGGCACGTTCAGGCTCGGGCTTGTGGCTCACAGAGGGCGGAATGACATCTTGGTGGTTGATGGAATACAACATTGAGATCGCGAAGCAGCGGCTCTTCAAGACGATCCAGAACGGCTTGGATAACGAAATGGCCGGGGCCCAGCTTCTAGGTTACGAAGTTGCCAAGCGCATGGATGGTGGAACCCCAGGTGACAATCTGACGCAGGCCATCAAGGAGTTCGAGAAACTGCTTGGGATGACGATGGGGATCTACAGCCATTTGGAGATGTTCGATACCGGCAACAGCAGGTTCGCTCCAGACAAAGCCAGGCGTGAAACCACGGTGGTCATCCAGGGCATCCTTGACACCTTGGCCAAGCACTGGAGGAAGGCATTGGGAAACAACCTGCACCAGCGAGACAACTGCTCCTTCATCCTGCAGACCTTGGAGGCGATCCATGAGAAAGCAGAGTCATGTGGTTGCTCCTTTGACTTCCAGCCCACTATCACCCGAGGGTCCAAGCGGCGCCGAGCGATGCTTCGCGGCTCCTGGAAAGCATGGGCCGAGCTGAATGCTGGGTGAGACGCCCGTGCCCTGTGAATCTTTCCTTGTTATATAGCAAAACCAGGTTAGTGCAGGGACAAGCACCAATCACTCCTGCCTTCAAAGTACTTTGTGTGTCAGCTCTTATCCTTTGTGCGATGGAGGGGAGGACGCATCGCCAGCAATCACAGTGTGGAAAATGTCCTTGTGTCTCGAGTGTGCTCTGAGACTCTGAGATGTTAAAGCCAGGCGCTCGCGCAGCACGGTCCGGCTCTACTGTGGATGGAGGAAATCTTGCGCCACTTGAGATCCCCAATCTGCTGCAAGTACTATGTACTTCCTAATGTCCTAATGTATTAAGTACTTATAGTGGTGCCAGATTTCCTCCATGCAAATAATAAGCATTGTAAGTGCCAACTGTACAGAGGCATGGTAAACACTGAGTGCCAGCTTGACTTGGGCATCCTTTTCTTTGATGTACCCCAAAAAAGAAACTGTTTTCATGTAATCCTCTACTGTATATGGTAATTTCCCTGAATAGGAGAACCCAATAAGAACCCAATATAGACCGCAAAATACCTCAGTCCTTATTATTGGGCCCCCCAAAAAGGCACCCCTAATTTTGGGAAGCCCTGAAACCCTATATAACCCCTAGATAGCCCTATAAGCCCCCTTAAAGGTACCCTCCCTAATTTTGGGAAACCCCCACATCTTTGTGGCTTTTTCATGTCAAGCAGCAGCCTCTGGCGATCCAAGTTACACCTTTGATCTGAGAGTGCAACCTTGAGTTCCCTACAACTGGCGGGATGGTTCAGATGTGGGAGTCTACCAACATATTCCTAGAGTGTAGCGTTTAGGGGTTCGGGGTTTAGGGGTTTAGGGTTCAGGGGCTTTGGGCCGTTTAGGGTTTAGGGTTTAGAGGTTAGGTACCCCTACAACCTCCGCATAGCTCCCAACATGTCCCAATGGTCCTGAATACTGCACTTTTGTTCTGAGAGCTTCCTTGCCAGGATCTACAGCGGACGGCGGAGGATTCAGCTTTAGCCAAGCCCTGGTATTGTGTCCGGTTGCCGCAGTAGGCCGCTTTTCCCCTTCTGGGGGTTCTGGGTCCTTAATTTTCCGAGTCATGTTAAAGCAGGGGCTAGGTGTGCGGGCCGGCCCTGGGCTAATTAGATCAAGGATCCTTCAAAGTATTTTGCCTGAGTTGGACCTTGATGTATCCTTTTGCCAGAGTTCCCTGTGAGTTTCAGGGTCTTCCTAAACCCTAGAACCCATACCCTGAACCCCAAACCCTAGACCCTAAACCCCGAACCCAAACCCCAAACCCTAAACCCTAGACCCTAAACCCTCAACCCCAAACCGTGTGTTTACGGTGGACTCTTCCATGGTCGGCCTCTGGCCTTTAGGACATTTCGTCCCGCGGTAGCAGCACTGAGCCTTGAAAGCGTTAAGCATTTGGGCTTTTTATGGGAATAGTATAGGGGTCATATTGGGAGAATGGAAAAGAACATGGAAACTATAGGGATTACAGGGATTATATAGGGTTGATATGCCTGCCCTTCCTTGTTCTGAGACCAGTTCATTTGAGTATGTGCCCATGGGCATTGATAGTATATCAATGTGCCTCCCTATTATTCACTAACACTGATGTTAACTAATACTCACAGTCATGCGTGTTAATACTCATATCAATATGAGTACGACCTAGGTGGACCCCCCACCCAATGATAGTGACTATAAGGGATAATAGGGATTATTTTAGGGCCATCTTATATTCTTATTATACCGCTATTGCAGGTGGGGGGGTGTCCTCCTTTAATGAGAAAAAATTTATCATTCGTATTTACAAGTAGGAGTAGGAGAAGGTAGACCAGGCGACCATGCTCGACTTCCTGAGACCCAGGGCCTGCATCCAATGGTGGTTGGCTTAGGGTTTAGGGCTTAGGGTTTAGGGTTCAGGCTTGCCTCGTGCGCGTATGCGCAAGCTGGCGACCAGATGCATGATGCGAGTGGCTTCGTAGGGTCCTGTATTCCTCGGACTTTTTGCAGTCCTCAAGATTTAGAGCTGGCAACTTGGCTGAGCCAGCAACTTGGCTGGCCACCATGTTGTGTGTCTTGGTATAAAGCCTACAAGTAGAAACCACCATAGGTTCACTTGATGACGCTGGTGTTTCTTGGCTTGTAGATGTTACTGAAATTCATTTGGTGGCCGTGAGCTCTAAACTCTCGACTTCCAAGCCGTGTGATGCGGGTGTTTCGCAATGCACCTATCTGCGTCTTTTATATATGACCCAAGCCCCAACCACCAAGCACTAAAGCCCTATACAACTGAACGTTGATAACGAACTACCCCGAACATCCCCTAAACCCTAAAGCCTAAGCCCGACACATTAAACACTGTGACTCAGAATCCCAAACCTATAGAGCTCGGAAGGCGGTTTCAAGAAACCCAGAGTCCTTTTTGAGAGTCCCTAAAGTCAATAGGGTTTAGGGTTTAGTGTTTTAGGGGTTTAGGGTTTAGGATTAGGGGTCCTGGGTTTAAGCTTGCTTACTACAGGGTTTAGGGTTTGGGGCTCAGGTCTATAGTGGATTGGGATCCAGATGGGAGTTTCTCGAAGCAACCGCTGCGTAATTCCCAATAATAATTAATCCCCATACCCCAATATAGACTTCTTGGAACCCTCAAAATGGGACCCTTAATGTTACGCACGCACTTTATATCCCGGGGTTGTTAGCAGTCAGGGAAGGCCTTGCCCAGTTTGGGTAGTT
>CAJNIZ010043859.1:112134-133980 GCA_905231905.1 Symbiodinium pilosum
AGGGACCTGGGGTTGCTGTAAGCACGTAAGGGTCAGGGTCGTAGACTCCTCTTGGGTTAGCTCCCATTTCTTAACTGGTAACCACGTACTACACCCTAAACCCTAAAAGGGCTTGGGGGTTTGGAAGTTCCATCGGTGTCGGGTATAGAGATGTTGGGCGCAATTCCTGGCCAGCTGAAGGGCAAGGTCAGGTTGTTGAAAGGATTTAGGGTTTAGGATTTAGGAGGGTTTCGGGTTTAGGATTTAGGGTTTAGGATTTAGGGTTTAGGATTTAGGGTTTAGGCTTTAGGGTTTCCCAAGAGTAGTGGTATTGGGGTCCCCCGATTTTGGCCAACCGTCAAATGCAAGCGAAAATTGCCTCAGAGTCTTCATTAAAACTAATAGAAGGTATTCCAAAAGAATGCAATACTACTTGGTGGCTGAATCACTCTGAACCCTAGAAGTCCCAGCCAACATCTTCACCTGCCCACCTTCAAGCCCTAACATGATTTAAATGGCGTTGCCTTCGCGAAGATGCTGCCAACCTCAGTGCCCATGGTAGAGCTTGCATGACCCAGTGGTTTCTAGCTCGGGAAATATGAGAGTTCATTGTAGTAAGGTCATGCGAGGTTCTTAGAGAGGTTCCTGAAAATTGGCGCCCTTCAACAAGGATCCTTGAATTTTGGGCAAGCCCTTTAGATTTCATAATCTGGGTAATGTTGTCTTGTTGGTGGTTAGGAGGGAAGAATGGAATGGGATTCTCGGGGGCTATTTAGGGACTAGTATAATCGTCCGGTCGTCCGCTCAGGCAAAACCTAAACCCTAAACCCTCCCTAACCCTAAAGTGAAAACCTAAATCCGACAAATCCGAACCCCCCAAACCACCTTAAGTTTTACTTACTGGCGGTTTCTGTAGTAGGGAATACGGGAATAGAATGCACATATAACCTTTGTTATACATATATAGATGCATGTATGTGCGTATGTCTATACATATATGTATACATACGTATTCCCTTGCTCACTACTAGCCCTAAACCCTAATCCCTAAACCCTACGTTTATTCCCTACTAACCACCAGTAAGATTATAGTCCCCCCATAAGTAGATAGCATATGGAAGTGACCAATAGTATAATAAGATCCCCATTGAATCCATATTCTATCTATTTAAAGGGGACTGACCACCCTAAACCCTAAACCCTAAACCCCAAACCTTAAACTCCAAACCCTAAACCCCAAACCCTACACCCTAAACCCTAAACCCTAAACTAACCACCGGTAAAATTATGTGGACAGGAGTCCGGGAGTGAAGCACACCTCACGGATGTTCCCTCGGACGAGGAGGCTGTGCTATGCAACCTTTTCTACAGCTAGCTGTAGGCCCATAATTATAGGGTTTAGGGGTTCAGGGTTTAGGGTTTAGGGCTTGTATATTGTAGTATATTATGGTATATTATAGTATATTATGGTATATCATAGTCTACTATAGTATATTACAGTATATTATAGTACACTATAGTGTAGACCCATAATTATAGCATGTTATACTATATCATGATTATAGCATATTATAGTGTATTATAGTATATAGTACGTTATAGTATATTATAGTGTATTATGGTATCATATGGCATAATCTAGTATGTTGTAGTATATTACGGGATAATATAGGGGTAATATAGTAATGTAGCGGGAATATTGGGATTATATAGGGATAATGGACAAGAAAATGGAAACGACTATTTAGGTCATTATTAGCCCACCTCCTCTTAAGGGCCTAAATATCCCTATTATAATCCCTAGTAAGGGGAGGTGGCGTATTAATCACGTGTTTGGGCTAGCTGGGTCTGAGGCCCCTTGCAAGACCTGGCCTGACATTTCACCATCTGATAGTTTCCGTACCTAAGCGGGTCCCAATATGGATCCCAATATATTGTACTCCGTATTCTGGGGACCACTGAAGCGATCCTGAATTTTCGGAAAACCGCCTTGACCTTCGGGCTCAACATCCTGAGTGGTCCCGAAAGTGATGTTTCTGCGGTGTAGGACATGGCCGGCATAGCCGCCTCTGTGGAGGAGACTGGGCCAGACTGTTTAGGGTTTAGGGTTTAGGGGTTAATGTAGATCCGCGATTAAAAGACTCCCTCCTTTTAAGGGCCTTAATATTAAGATGCCTCCTATAATCCCTATAAAGGGGAGGCGGTTTTTTAATCAAGGGTCTGGGTTAGTAGGGGCGTCAAACCCTGAACAGCAGTCCTAGCTTGCTCACGGGGCATCTTCTTCATGTTTCAACTGAGCAGCGGAAATCTCAGATTCAGGTTGTAAGTGAGGGGACACTGACAAAGAATATGAGGACTATTCTTGGAGAGAATGTACGGCTTAGGGTTTAGGCCTTCATGCCGAACTTCATTCGTGCTTCGGCACTGGGACGTAGATTCGGGAAACTTTCCATTTGATTGTGGATCGCAAAGGTCCCCCTCATTATCCGTTTATACTTACTGGATATTTGGGCTTTTGTTCCCAAATCCTTCCGAAACCGTAAACTGTAAGAGTACCTGGCCGTGCAAGCATGGGTAAAACCCCTCTTCACAAGACTCTTTCTCTGCACCCCCGCATACATGTTACAAATAGAGGATTTGGGGTTTAGTTTAGACATGCTACGTAGTATCTCCAGGATCAAAGTTCGTAGGCAATGCAGAGCCTGCCAAGCAATGGCGGTTTCCCAAAATTAGGAATACCTTCTTGGGGGGTCCCTATAGCAAGGATTCTTATCTTTTGGTGTATTTTTTTGGGCCCCCTTTTTTCTGGAAACTCCCATTTATTTGAGAACCCCGAACCCTAAGCGCCCCCTCTGCAGGAGAGCTATAAAGTTGGCCTAACTCTGGGTGAGCGCACGCCTGGCATCCTCCTGTTTCTAAGCTAGGCCAGCCCTTGACCCTCTGACCCAGGCTTATGGAAATAATCCGTGGGCTAACGCAAGACATTTCAGGGTTTCAGGGTGTAGGGCGTTGTTGATTGAGGTAATCGTGCACCACCTTAACTCCCTGAAGTCTAAAGCCTACGCCCTAAGCCCTTAAGTCTCTAAAGTCCTAGAAATGGTAGCTCACCATACTCGAACACCGGGGCCTTGTCTAATGCGTGAAGGCCCAGCCCAGGAGCTGACACTCTTCAACGTCCTATGAGTTATAGTTATAGTTAAACCTCCTTTAAAGGGTTGTATACGGGATTGTAGCTAGGGTTGAGGGTTTAGGGGGTGTTCTGTAAGGGAGTATTATTGGGGTTAGGAAGGGGATACCGAGAGTTTAGACTATGGATCTTATACAACATTTACGATCCGGGTTCAGGTGGGGGATAAACCCTACATGTTTCGATATACCCTTATTAGCCCGTATATAACTCCTAAATAAGCCCCATACCCCTCTGAACCGTGGCTCCCTGTACTCAAATAGCATCTGAGCCATAGTCTAAACTTTTGAGGGGGTTGTACAAGGGATTAATTATATAGGGGACTACTATAGGGGATATTAAGGGGCATATTAATTAGGAGAAAAAGACTATGGTTCATGTAATATGCGACAAAGCACCCATGTGGGAACCCCTCTAGACCCCAAACCACGAGCTGTCTAGAACCCTAAGCCCTAAACCCTAAAGTTCCTTGCTGCGGCATGAACAGTGGAGAAAAGTCCCGAGAACCAAAAACAAACTACAACTCCCTGTAAACCTCTTATCCCTAAACCCTCAACCCTTTAGAACCCTAAGCCCTAAACCCTAAAGGTCCCTGTAGACCCCCAAACCCTAAGTCCTCAACCCTAAACCCTCAACCCTAGATTGGGATTCTATGTATCCCTACGCTTTTGGGGCCTTAGAGCTTCAGCCCTTAGACCCGGCAGAGCAGGATATTTACAGCCCGTACTCTGGAGAGGCCGAGGTCCGCTGAGAAGTTGCAAGGGCCGGTTGAGGGCTTAATTCAAAATATGACTAGTATTACAATCACTCGTCTTATTATTACCACTGTTACTAGTGTTATCAGTACTATGATTATTATTATTGTTATTACTAGTACTATTACTATTACTATTAGTATTATTATTACTGTTATTAGTATTACTACTATTACTGCATATATTACTGTTGCTACTCTTACTATTTGGGTTTAGGGCGCAAGATTCCCAAATATACCTATGTACATATATATATATATATTTATGTGTACCGGCATAGGTTGAGTTTGGGGTTTAGGGTTCCCGACACCAATTTTTGGATACTTATTATGGGAACTCCCACAAAGGGAACCCTGATTCAATTTAGAACAAGCATCATGTAGGGTATCCCTTGAAGTGCATCTAACCTGAAGGCCTCTGGAGGATTGTGGGGTTTTGGCGGGGGATGGGCTTCCGGCCTGTGTTTTTGGGAAGATGTGGAGAATCCTGAAGCAAGCTCATGACTTCCGTGCCCTTTCCCTCTTGAAACATTACGTTGTGTTCTCAACCCTAAACCCTATATCCTTAACCATAAGCCAACCGTATGTCCTAAACCGTAAACGTTATATCCTAAACCGTAAACCCTTTATCCTGAACCAAAAAGCCCTATCTCCTTAAACATAAGCCCTATATCCTAAACTCTAAGCTCTAAATCCTATGTTTTGAACTAGCCCTACCTTGCAGCGTGTGGGTTCATGTCAGACTCCGCGCCTCAGAGAGTATAGGGTGTATGCTCACCTTTGTGTCCCCCTCAAGAAGCCACAGGCCGGTTGAGGTCTATTGTGGGGAGTGTTCAGGAGGTGGGGGGGGTGAAGCATCTGTGACGAGGAGGTGGCAAGTCACCACAGCAACATTGAAATATTTCAGAGCAAACACGGTTTAGGGTCGAGGATTCTTCGTTCATGTTCGTTTCACTATAACTCTAAAGTCCTTAAAGGGGATTATATATTGGACCATTACACGGGCTATTAAGGCGGATACTACGAGTTTAGACTGTAGCCATCATGGGAACCTGTTCCAAGATTAAGATTGGTTTAAGCCCCAACCCGCCTGGCCGTGGCTTCGTGACGTTTCTGTCCCGAGCCCTCCACGTAGCGTCGCCGTTTGACAAGCAGCAGAATTAGTGTTATGAGCTATGGTCAAAACTCCTTAAACGGGTTTAGATAGGGGATTTTATAGGGGACTACTTTGGGGGTCTTTAGGGAGGATACTGGGAGTTTAGACTATAGCTCATATGGGTATTTTTTTCTCGAATAGTCATATGGCAGTCATAGGGTCTCCTGCTCAGAAGCCCATATCCTGCTTGAGCTTTACCACCAAAATGCCCTCTGCTGGTAAATTCCGTTGGAGGCGCTGGACTTCGAGGACGACTTCCAGGCTGGACCCTCTTGTAGATCCCTGGCAACAGCAGGAATTTGTGCAGGACCTTGTATTGGGGTTATCGTCCCCCTTAAGTAGATATTAATATTGGGATTATATGGGGATAATGGAAAAGAAAATGGAAACTACTATAACACATTTTTTGGGGCTCTGTGCTGGTTCGACTGCGGGTTGCTTCAGAGGCTTAGCAGAGCACTTCTTCACATCTAGGAGTATGGCATGACCTTAAGTATTCTGGGATCTGGGAGTTATGGCTGCCTTGTCGGTGCAAATAAGTTAAGATCAGTGGTAGGTCTGTCTACCCATGGCGCAGGCGCATAAGTCTGGCAGAGTAGTCAACAGTGAGGCCCCCAAGGGAAGTGTGGTTTAGGGTCTAGGGTTATTTTTTAGGCTTGAGGGCTTAGGGTTTAGGGGAATAGGATGACAGACTTGATGAATTGGAAAGTCGTTTGAATTTGTACCCCAGATTTTGTTGTCCTATCCAAAGGATACTTTCTAAAGGTATAGCATACGCACATATGTATATATCTGGTGTATATATATATATACGCATATATATATACACATATACACATGTACACATGCTCCCCCCGGTGGCCCCCTTCTCGGTTCTTTTGCTGAGCAAAAAAGCTGAAAACGGGGGCATTTCTCAAAATCCGAGCTCCCCCCTTCCATACCCCCAAATAAAGTAGTCCTTGCGACAGGGACCGAGAATTGTGTCCCGAAATCCTGGACCCTAAACCCTAAAGAAGTTGAAGTGTCTCAACATCATGGGTTCTTAATTCAAAGCTCGTCAGGAGAAGGCATCACTTCCAACAGGAAATATTGGGTGGATATTTGAAGGCTATCTGCCTGTAAGGCTTTCCCCCGTAGCCTTATATAATCAAAGTGCAGACTAGACTATATCCAAAGTACTTGTCTTCACTACTCATAGTCCCACTTAAGTAGATAGAATATGGAATTCCCCAATATCATAGTAAGATCCCCATATACCCCATATTCTATCTACTAAAGGGGGACTATGGCCTCGTGTAGATGCCTGAGTGAGCCATGTCTGACAGGATGCTGTGGATGACGAGGACTGTTGCGCTGGGGATGAATATTTTTAGGTGGACCCCCTCCTCACCCAGCAATAGTGACTACAAGGGATAATAGAGGTTACATTAGGGTGTTCTTATATTCCTATTATATAACCTTAAACCCTAAGCTTTAGACTTACATTGAACAGCTATTATAGGGTGGGGGGTCCTCCTAACTAATATAACAGGTTGCAAGCCGGGGCCCCTCAGATCCGCAACAATACGAAGCCATATGAGCCGTCATCTACTATGGGGGTTATTGAGTGGGGTACTAGGAGTTTAGAGTATAGCTTACATAAATACTCCTTGAGCTGTACTCATCTCTCTTTTTTCCAAAATGGCATTGCAAAAAGCATTGATGACGGTTTTGGTTTTGGGTGCCTGGAAGGCCGTCAACTTTGATTCAAGTAAGCCATTTTTCAGTTTGTAACAGGGGAATGACATAGCTAAACGCTTGCTGGAATGCCAGTTCTGGCCCCCTTGTTAGGAGTTACAATACAACCCCCCCTTCAAATGTACCCCCCAGGGTTTAAGGACATAATAAGGACTATATGGAGATTAATAAGACCTAATAGGGTTCTAACGGGGTTCTAAGTTTGGGGCGGGGTACATGTCTAACTCCTAACCGTGACAGCTCTGCGTAATTCGGCCTTGTGAGCCAGGGGTCCTTCTTTCAGAAACGGTTGATCATGTTGGGGACCTATGAACCCTAAACCCCGGAAACCCCAAACCCTAAACCCCCCCAAACCTCCCTAAACCCCAAACCCGAAGCCCCCTAAACCCCCTAAACCCCCTAAACCCCCTAAACCCCCTAAACCCCCTAAACCCTACATGGGGGCAATTACCAAGGGGATGTGGAGGACTGTGAGGAGGCATGAGGGGCCTTTTTCCAGGATCCTTCAAGCACGAGGTTAAGAAAGTGCCATGGCTCTTGGGCATGTGGGGGTTGTTCTCAAAATTATGGGCCCATTTCGGTTATAGATTATATTAGGGCACCCAATATTAAGGGGTACCAAACCCTAACTTTGGGAACTATTCATGTGGAGGTTGGATATGAAAGCGCTGGCACAGCAAATTCAGCACCATACCTGCCCTGGTGCACGCAGGGCAGCCATGTTGGTGACCCTAGCTGAAATTGGGGTTCTCCCCAAATGGGGTCTCTTTCTTGGGGATACCCATCAGCAGAACTATCGCATATTGGGATATAGAAGGCCTCCCCTTTTTGAAATCACATGTGAGTTTTCAAGTGAATGAAATGTCCAAGGACGTGTGCTTCTATTCTGGGGCAAGATTTCGTGTGTTGGTCTTTCACGGATCCTGCGTACAAGATGAAGTCATCCAGGATGGAGAGGTGCTCCTGACATGGGGCGGAGGGATGGGGCCGCAGCTAAGAAGGTCATTTGAGTGGCATAAGATTACAGTAGACCTGTCTTTGTGGAGGGTTTAGGGAGCATTCATGTTGGGAAGTACCAAAAGTTTTTTTTCTAAACCATAAGTTTTTGCTTTAGGAAGGAGCCTGCTGCAAAGGTTCCGCTCCAGCCACAGGCTCAAAGCGCTAGGTCCTTGCTTCATTTGGAGAGGTCATTAGCCCTATACACCCAGAACTCAAACCTGAAACCAGGAGTTTTGGGATGTGGCTGGCATGGACGAGCCCTTGCCTGAAGAGCCAGGCCGACTGTTCGCAAAAGGAGACACTTTAGGGAATCTCCCTGTCAGGATTCTTCCGCGATTGTTTGCAGATAAGCACGTGAAATTTAGGATCGAGATCCGTTCAGTGGGGTGGGGGCTTGGCTGGCGGTGCGCCCCAAGAAGCTTAGGGGCTTGGGGTTGAGGGAGTAGAGGTTGGGTTGTAGGCTTCAGAGGTTGTAGGGGAAGGTCAGGAGGGTTGGGGGTTTGGGGTGTAGTAAGTGAGGGTTGGTGAGCAAGGGGTGAGAAGGATTATTTATTAAGAAATGTTGCATGAATGTGGCCGTGCCATGAAGCTTCTTAGAGAAAGGCGGGTTCATGCAAGTGTTCGTGCACAACAAGTATGTGCCTGGATTCCGACTGCGTAAGCCTGCGGGTCAGTTTGTTGAAAACAAGCTTTGCGCCGTGGAGCGTGTGTCAAGTCCACATACTTGAGCACAAGTGTTGTGGTTCGGCATCACTTGATATGCCGCAGTGCCAGTGCCATCATAAAACATGAAACGGAGGTTTGTCAACAAGTCGCATTTTGTTCAGCCAGCTACAAACTCATTCTCCTGCGCAATCCACCTTCTCCAGAAAAGGGGGAGAAGACTATCAGCTTCGCCAGCTTTACCTCCTGCAACATGCTACTGCTAGGCAAAGAGAACGACCCCATTGCACGCCTAGCAGAGTCTAGCAATGACGCGTCCGGAAGATGTAGGGTGCCATGAACCCAAAGTCCAAACTGCTTGAGACATGACCTAGACAACACCGAATTGCCAATAAAGGGCGTGTGAAACACCACCACCTGGCTAAGATCTTCATTCCCTTTCCGATCGCTCCTTGACCAGTCCTTTCGGAGTCGGTTAGGGCAAAAGGCATTAGTGTTTCCGTCGCTTAGTTCCATTTTCACCCCACCCAAGACCATGTGTACGAGTCAACCCCATCACCTTCTCTAGCAAGGCTGCGACTAGTGGGTTTGACCATGGTTCGCAAGAACAGAATAATGTGGTCCTAATGCGGAATCATCAGGATCCAGGAGGAATCTGAGTCATAAACCAGAGTCAGTTTCCCAGTTGAGTGCTTGTTTGATACAGCTTGAGCAGTTCTTGGGATCTCTGAGCTAGGCAGAGATGGACGTTCAGGGAGGAAATGCCTTGAAGATGATGTGGACTCATAACAGACAAGGTCTGTTATGTTGGGATTATATAGGAATAATGGAGAAGAACATGGAAACTACAGGGATTATAGGGGTGACATAAGGGTTAGATAGGGATTATGTGGGGGGGGGGAGCAAATAGCTTAACTTCGAGACCAAGCAGCCTGCAAGAAGATTTTCAGAGTTTGTCAAGGCTTTCGGCGTGGAGTATTGCTTACGTTTTCACCCCATTACTATTATATGAGCTATAGTCTAAACTCCTTAAAAGGGGGTTACATGGGGGATTATATAGGGGACTGCTATAGGGGTTATTAAGGGGGATACTAGGAATTTACTGTTTCTATCAGTACTAGTATTACTATTGCTACAATTATTATTGTTGCTATCTTAACAGTTTTTGCACTAGAAGCGTGGCCCGTGTATGCGAGCAGGTGTTTCCGAGTGAGGGACGCCAGCGCTCGTCGGCATCTTTCTCGGACCAGTATTGCTGGGAAGTTTGGCCTGCAAGCCGAAATCATTTGTAGGAACTCTCTACTTAAGAAATTCACAAACAATTGTGGTCTTGTTTTGGTGACAGGAAGCGGGACACGCTGAGGTTCGAGACAGTCCGGCCGCAAAGCGCTTACTGGCTCAACGCCACCACAGCATCGTCCATTTTCACGTAGAGAAGTTTCGGAGAGCTAGTTTGATTTGGTAGTTCTAGTATTTAGTCTTAGTTTTGTTCTGGGCAGGCTGGAGAGGGATCCCAGCAATCCCACTCAAATCGTTCTATATCCCCAACGTACCCAATAACATGGCTGTTGTTATAACCTTTTCGATTCCGATTGTAACAGAATGTCCAGTTTCACTGCGCATGCAAGGCTCGTCGGTGGGAACATCTGGGTCAGGTCACGCCACGCTCTAGACACTCTCTTGGGGGTTGGTATAAATGGTTTATGTGAGCTATAGTCTAAACTCCTTACAGGGGGTTTATATAGGGGGTTGTACAGGGGAGTATTATATAGGGCTTATTCGGGGGGATACTCGGAGTTTTGACTATAGCTCATGTAGGGTTTCTCAAGCTCCCTTTAAACTCCTCTTCTAAACCCTCCCACAGCCCCTCGGAAGGGGCTTCCCGAGAGGTTCTATTGTCAAATCCTGGATTGCTGGATTTGGTTTGGTTCCAATGTGAGGTTCGTTATAATATGTAGTCCCTATATATACTAGTTTGCATTTTCTTTTCCATTATCCCAATTTACTCAAGAAAACCCCAAGATACCTCCAATATCCCCCCGCGCCCGAGGTTCGGGCAGACGAAGGTCCGGAAATTGGGGGTAAGAGTAGGAGCTCTTTTGATTCGACTTCAATTGCAAGCATGACTTTTACGGATTTTTAGACTACCCCCTGAACAGCCAATGTACGGATAGGTCGTATCAAGGAAATCGATGGTTCGCAATTAGAATCAAATTAAAGATCCCAAATCTCAAGGTTTTTTCTGGCTGGGAATTTATTGTGTTAATTATCGCTTCCTTTACAATAGCCGTGCTTACGGTATTGCGCTGGGTGAACATTGATTTGAAGGGTTTCAGGTTCCTAGGGTAGGGGTATTTTAGCGGCGCAAACTTACATGGACTCATGCACCCATTACTGTACCATCGCAGATCTAACCTTTACCGAGCACGTATCTACAATCTATATGTGTGACGTGTGCAATATCATTTATAAAGCGACCCACTCCCCCCTTATGAGTATTATTGCTGCTATTATTCACACGGTTACTATTATAACAGTAATTATTAAACCCTAAACCCTGCACCCCTAAACCCTTAAACCCTAAACCCTAACTCGTGTATTTGCTTCATCAACCAGGGTAAGGTCCCTGCAGGGCTGGTGTCGCCACAGACGGCCGATCAGTCCCCTGGGCAAAGCCCGGGGTCGACACGTCCACTTTGGGTAGTTCCTAAAATTAGGGTCCCACTTTGGTACCCCTGAATACTAGCTGCAGTAATATATCCTATAACCAAAAGGGGCCCATAATTCTGAGAACAATCCATTTCCTAGCTATACATTTTCTGGAATGCAGTGGAATGATTTCTGGGGGCCCGGATGCTATGGATGCTAGGCATTCCAGGGGGCGCCACCCATTGTGAGATCGTCAGAAGACATCTTCAGATTTGACATATCAATCGGGCTTTTCACCCGGGTCTACTGGCTGTTGTCCTTTTGTCTGTAGATTGGCTCTTGTGCGTTTACTCGTGCTTGTCATGCTTGTGACCCCCCGGTACTTTCAGATCATTACGTGCCACCTGCTGCACCAGACATGTCAAACTTCCGTACCTGTTAACTTTAGATACTTGGGGTCAGGCAGAATTTCCTATTAGCCATTACTCTTGCTGCTTTGGCCATTCCTGCGCCTATCGCAGGGAGGCCCCAGGCCCCAAGAACTTCATCCTTCGTTGGAGACGAAACATCCTCTTTCGCCATGTGCGACACACAAAACAAGTATTTTCTGCTGACCCTGTCTGCTGATTGGGAATGCAGCCGAATGTGGCTGGATACAGGGGTATGGTATACAAGTCCGTGAAGATGCAACGTTGCTTGTGGCTGCTTGGTATCGCCCCATACAACCTTTAGTACAACCTGTTATCGTACCCTGCTAGACCAACTACGTAGAACCCCCGAGTTCTCCCAAGGATTCGCAGAGCCCAGAACATGAACGGACAAGGAGCCTTGAAATACGGTTTGGGGTTTTAGTATAGGGTTATATAGGCTATAGGGTTATATGGGGTATATAGGGGTACCATATCGGCTTTTCTAGGGATAATGGAAAAGAAAATGGAAACTAGTATGTATAAGGTTCAGGGTTTATGAAGCCAGAAACTGCCCCAGGATCTGTTTTTCAGACCCTTACTCAGCGCAAGACTCTGTGTCGCCCTGCCCCAAGTCCCCGAAACGGAAAATCAGGCAGAGACAAAACCTGGGGTTTAAGGATTACGGTTTATAGTCCTCCTGAAGTAGATAGAATATGGCTTTGGGTATATTATAATAAGATCCCCCTATACCCCATATTCTATCTACTTAAGGGGGACTGTAGGATTTTGGGCATGGATGGGGTCTCAATTTGTCAGGGGGGGAGGGGGGCATAGATATTGATCGTATCTCACAAGATTTCAACAGATTTTCGCAGCCTCGTAGGCCATGCATGCATGCTCGGCCGCAAACAGCACGGCCCAAATTCCGGAGACTTGTGAATCAACGCGCTTCTCAGACCGCTAGCTGACTTATAGTTTGCTGCCGAGTAGAGTTGGAACCTTTCACAGGTATAGCGAGCCTTCAAGACACTACACACTTTACCAAGCCCCTGTTTGTTGTTGAGCATCTTGGAAGCCTGCCAGATACCCCATCCCCTCCCTAGGCGTTGATAGAGAGCTAGCAGAGCTAAGACTATGCTGTATATTTGTACCTTGAATTTAGAGTAGTAGTCGCTGCCCTAGAAGTTATGAATACTCCGGGGACCTGTGGCACTAAGATATTACCGGAAAGGCCCGCGTAGCCGCGCCTCCCGGAAAATGGCTCGGCGACCCACTCTCGTGCAGAGCCCTGTGGACCTCGATGCAGAGGCACTGCTGGATTTAGGTTTCGAGGTTCAGGGAGTTTTGGAGGTTCCGCCTTTAGATCTGCAATGGCCACTTCCTGCCCTGGGCCTCTGTGCACCTTCTCCTTCGTGAGCAGGATTTGTTTCGTGCTATGAGTGGCATGACGAAAATAAAGATGGGATAATGCTCGCGCAGTCTCTGGCCTGCAGGGTGTAGTCTTGCATAGGCGCGCGCAGGCAAAATGTGTAGGTTATCTGACCCGTGTAGGCTGCGTAGTTTGACCTCATAGTCCGCGTAGTTAGTTGAATCGCACGAGTGAGCCCGAGTAGTCCGCGTAGCCTGCTCCAACAGCGGAAACAGTGATTCCATGCAGTCTGCGTCAGTCTTTGTGGGTTTTCCATGCTCGTAGAAGAAAGTAAATGAATAAGCAACAACAATGCTAATGTGGCTTTCCACGTACTTAGACCTAATTCAGATCCCCACAATGTCTCCTCGATCCGCATGCTGCTACCCGGCACACGCAGAATTTCGCTTGCCAAATGATTTGGCGCGGGGCTCTCGCCAGATGGAACAAGCTAATTACAGTTTGTTATATGTCAAAGCCCGCCTTGGAATTAGCACGTCGGAGAATGGAAATTTGATTTGATTGCCATGGCCACCCACCCAAGGATTGACCAAAACACTAGCTTTGCAAACCGTCGCATGCAAAAGACAGTGGTGAAAACCATGGAGTCGCTCTTGTTGTGCGGGCATGCAACCCTGACCCATTGGAATTCGCTCTGCAAATTCATCCCTACAAGCCGAATATTACATCCTCCAGCTACCCCCTGGCTTGAACGTATCCGGTGCCAGGCAAGTCAGGCGCGATTCGGGGATGGCACCGTGTTGTAGAGCCACCGCTGCCCCCCTTATCTGCGCCCTGGTAAAAGGTTTCAAGGCTCCTTTTCAGGAAGGCTGGGCAGTCCGGAATGTGAGCCACAGTCTAGATTCCTCAAAGGGGGTTATATAGGAGTCTTGTAGGGCTTATGAAGGGGCATACTAGGAGTTTAGGCTATAGCTCATGTGACGGTAGGTGAAGGGTGGATACGTCGGAGATTGTGGTGACAGTTTGTTGTGCCTGAAGCTGTTAAAATCCAGGTCTTCTCCCATGCCTTGTACTCCTAGCCCCTTAGACATTACTTGGTGTCATTTTTCATTGTAGTAGAACCCAAAGGATCTATAAGAATCTTTTTTTCTAACGTCTAGGAGGTTCATGTTAGAAGGGATCACCATAAAACATCCTACAATTTGAGCACATCTTGGGGAGCTTAGGGAGTTTCTCAAAAACGGTGGCCGCAGGGACCTGAAGGACTATAGAGGAATACATAGGTACATACTGTGGTATATGTTATAGGTGCTTATGGGGGGTCCTTATGATGCAGGTCTACTGGTCTGGCTTTGGGCTTCTCCCGGGTAGCCACTGAGGGATGAAGCATGTGGACTACGCAAACTTCCTGGAATGCCCATCTGATCCATAGTCTAAACTCCTTTAAGGGAGGTGTATATAGGGGAATACATCGGGGGTTATACTATGGGGGTTATGAAGGGATACCCGGGATTTAGACTATGGCTCATATGTTTAAACGAACGTTTGGTTGCCAAGAAGTGGGATTCACGGTTGCGTTTTTTATGGGCTTTTAAACGAAGGATTGAGAGCATAGGCTCAAAGAGTTCTCAATGGCCTCTCAAATGCTCATGAATCTTCCTTTGAAGCGCTGTTTGGTGGAGTGGTTCCGACAGACATGAGAGAGACCAACAAGATCACGCACCAAGCACTTGCAACCATCGTGCCCTTCAAACTCGAAATGGCTGACAGCTCCACTTGGCATACTTGTCTGCAGCATGGGGCATTCATACAAATGGTATTTTCTGCGGTAATTGGCAACACAGTCTTACTGTTGTTGCTCTTGTGGTTACAAGATGGATATCCTTTGCTACTACTACTCTTCTATGACTTTCTAATCGTCCATGGCTGCTGAGCAGTGTAGCATCTCTTCCGGTGCCCGGAGGTTTGGCACCTGAGCTTCTCATGAACAAGACGCAGTCGGTATGACATATGTAGAGTTGGGTTTCAACAACTCAGCGATTGAAACCAAGAAAAGACTTCTGGGACCCTATGATAGCACGATTTGGAATTCCGGTGGACCCTGCCATGTACTGACAATACACTACTTGGAGGATCCGTGCGACACATGCTTGGTTGTCTAATTCATCCTCTCCTCTACATCCTCACGCGGCACTGCCGCCATATGGAGCCAAAAAACATTATTTTTTGCTATGTTCCTAGACTCTCCTCCTACCCTCTATTAGGGCCTAAGTACCTACTATTAGAGCCCATATATCTCCAACTAAGGGTACTAGGATGGTCCTGGTTCACAGAGTCTTTCATGCTTCTTGGTCCATCACCTTGCTGACCAGAGGCCGCCTATGGCTATCCCAAGCAAAAGACCTCCACGCATCATAGCTGCTAATAATAATAACAATATTACTATTACTACTACTAATAATAGTACTGGTAATAATACTACTAACAATAATGATAGTAACAGGCAGGTGGCAGTTCAACAAGCTTGGGCGATGATACCGAACGGCCGATGTCGAGGCACGACCATGGGCAATGAACCTCACCTGCTTTCACCAGTGTTAGTGTTGTTTTGGTTTTCCTCTGTGCGGGTTTCGGATTGCTAGAATGGCTGGGGAAGCCTTCTCACCCATTGCGAGAGCCAGTTTTGAGAATCCCAGGCCCTGCACTTCGAGTACTCCCTGCGTTTCGTCAAGAATACTCGTGCAATATACCTGCCGAATCTTGATATGTCCCGAAACCCTAAGCCCCTATAGCTGGCGGCTCAACATCCACCATGCGGAGCCTGAAGCTGCCCGAGCTTCGAGCGTCATAGAAGTGGCCCGGACGAAACCCGGATTTAGTCTGGGAGCGGTCCACGATGCTGCACATGCAACCCTAGTCTGCGAATTGTCAGCAGCTCAGGTTTGGTCCAGGTGCAGCTTGTCTTGAAGCGGTCCAACAAAGTTCAGAATTTGTCCAGATTGGCGTTGTGCGGTGGCGTCCGCAGGAGGGCCCCGTGAGGGTGCCATCAATGGCACATCAGCCCTCACAGTAGGATGAGATCAAGCGTTGACTTCCTCGGCCAACGGCCTCACAGAAAGGTGGCACCGAGCAGTGGCCGACGAGCACCCAGCAGCTGGGAAACAGCCTGACAACGTCACGCAGCCAGCGTCGAGCGCAACCGCGCCCAAGCAGCCGCAGAAGCCGCGCATATAGCCAAAGCCAACATTGTCAGGCAGGCAACCTCGAGCAAGGCCAACTGTCATCGGAAGCACGGATGTCCCACGCAGCCTCAGAAGTATCCAAATCGCTTGGCGGCCGTCTGGACATCAACCTTTCCGGCACAAGCAACTGAAGGTCAGAACTTCCAAGCACATCACATCGTGCCCGGTCCCCGGCTGCATTGCGGCCCCGCGCTGCCGCCGGTATGCCTATAAGACTTTAGGAACCAAATCTTAGATTGCTTGAAGTCAGGGTGGTCATAGGCTGGGTTGGCTGCTACATACGAGTGAGAGCGGCCTGAGTGTGCCCACACACCAACAAGCACGCCTTGATGTCAACACACCCTAACCCTAAACCCTAAAGTGAAGCCTTGCGAGTTTGGCGTTGCATCAGGAAGTCAAGTGGAGCTAGCGGGAGGCGCGAAGAATTGACTTGTCCCGCGTTTAAGGTTTGGGTCTGGGGTTCAGGGTTCAAGGCTTATGGGTCAGGCTTTAGGGTTCAGGCTGGTTTTTTTGGTTTGAGGGGTTTAATCTTCTGGGGATGCGGGTCGGGGAAATGTTATGGCAGGATTTTGTTCTTCTTGGCCTCGGGGTTACGTGGGCAAATGGTTACTATATCGACGGCTCTCGTGCCCTTCGGGGAAAGTACAAAAGTACCCGTTCAAGTCATGCGAGGTTCGCTGGACGGGAGGTGCGGATTTTTTCTGTTGACCTAGATCCTCCTCCTACCCTCTATTAAGGCCTAAGTACCTACGATTAGGGCCCAAACATCCCCAATCAAGGGTACTAGGATGGTCCTGGGAAGGGCTTGGCTTTGGAGGTGTGGTGCCTCCTTCTTCTGCGGCAGACAGTTGGGCTTTCCATCGTTCAGGGTTAGGGCTAGTTCTTTTGCTGTGCACCGAAAATTGCCTAACATCGGTTGCTTGCCAAACACTTGCGCCCATGATCCCCAGGACGTTCTCTATGCTGATTGTTCTTCCAAAAGTTCTTTTAATACTTTAAAGACTTTAAAAACATGTGGGGCTTGCATAATTAGGTGGCCCCAATATAAACCCATGTATTTGGGCTCTCAACAAGGACGCCTAACTTTTGGAAACCCCCCCCATGTAGGAATTACAGAACGGTATTTATCAAGGATGTTGACGCAGAGCATGTTGTGGTCGTGAAGTAGGGCATCCGATGATCATTGGGCGATGTGCAGAGACGACTTTGTTGATATATGGGGGACATATGAGGCACTTCGCGGGCATACATCATCCACCTGCATCCACTCCGGATACCACGTCCCAAACTACCATTTAGTAGTTCTTCTTCATTGAGCTTCGGGCCATGGCATCACCTTTGATTTCTGCTGAACAGCAACCATCAGCAACCACTAGAAAACGCTTGTGCGAAGCGAGCCCAGACTGCATGAAACCTAAACCTACATGGGTGGGGTTAGGGTTTAGGGTTTAGGGTTCTATTGAGCAGATGTAGGGATTGTAGGGTTATATATATACATATATAAGGGTTAGATATAGGGATTATAGGGTTATAATGTGGTAAGCCTCCAACTTGCAGGAAGCATGTGACCATCAGCGACGAGAGTGCCACGCTGGAATATGACCCGGAAAAGCCGCCAGGGCTTGAGAGGGTCACGGTGCATTCTTGACCAAGCATGGGTGGTAGTGTCCCTAAATGAGGGGACCACAATACAGACCCCAAGATAGACCCCGATATACCATAATCCTCACTATGGGGACCCCCAAAAAGGTACCCTTAACTTTAGGAAAGCCAGGTGAGGACCTCATGTATCAGGCCGGGGTTGTTATGTACATATGTCTTGTCACTGCTTTATAAGGTTCAAGACAAAGAGTCCAGTTTCGGTGCCTGGGGTTGAGGACTTCTACTGTTGGAGCAGCACGTTGTTACCCGACCAAAAGCCTTGGCCGTGACAACGGAAAATACACCATTATCTGCAAGCAACGAGGAGAACAAAGCAACAACCTCTTTCGAAGCCTCTTCTTCTCCTAAACGGTGTCGCCAAGACGCCCGTGTGATGAACACTCAGAGGGACTCATAAGAAACATTCTGTTACTTGACTGGTTAACTTCAGGTCAACTGCTCCAGCCCCACCGCCGAAGCCTGTTGTATCGCACGGGGCTCAGCTCCTCGATATACCGCTTGCAGGGGTTCGGCGGATTAGTGAGTAGGTAGCACCGTAGGCTTGGATAATGCCAAGAGGGGTTATGCGAGTCGAATGTACAACCCGGCAAAGGGAATTACTTACTTACTTACTTACGATAGTCCATGAAGCCTAGGGTCTGGGCTGAGTGGACTTAGAAGATCGGACTTTTTTCTCAGCAACTAGAAAGTCAGTAGGCTATTATTCTTGAGGCTGTTCCCTTGCTTGGGCGCAGTATACTTGGCTTGTCGGATCAGAGGATATCTTGAGTCTGAGCTGCAGAGGTGATATGACTCCACAAGACTGTTGAATTTGGACTGGGCTCAGGGTTTATTATGGTTGCTCCTTTTGAGTTATTCCATGCCGTTCCCTAAGCTCAAGACCCATGATGTTTGGCCCCATGGAATCAGGGTTTCTTTGTCTGATCCCATTGGACGATGGTTTCCCTGATACGAATACCCTTCCTTCCGGCGAGCCCTGGGCGTCAAAATGTGAGGCATCCCGATGTAGTCTTGTCTTGGCAGTACTAAGAGTACTCGACATAGAACATGTTCTTGTGCTCGTGAGTTTCTCCCAGACTAACCCTACAGCTTACTATTCTGATGTGCCTGCATGGCCGGTAGATTATCTACATTTCAAGTAACTCCCACTTTTCCGGGAACCTTCTGGGCGGGCTCCGTCAGCTGTTCTGAGTCCAGCTGCTCTTGCTGAAATTCTACAAGTGTTGGTTGGCCAGAATTTACAAGTTACTGTTATTGCGTGGAGCATGGACGCCCCCTTAACGCCGATCTTCGTATGAGTCCCCACCAGCCGCTTGTCCCTCCTACTACGACCCTGTACACCGAAATCATGAACTACATCTCCCCAAAAGGAAGTCTTCGTCCAGTCCTACGAAAGCCCTACCTGCCCTATTGTGCATCCAGATCCTTGTCACATAGCGGCCGAGGCAAAGTCCTCAAAAGCACTCCGCGCCCGTTTCATAACATCATATGAGCTGTAGTCCGAAGTCCTAGCAATTATCCCCCTTAATAACCCGTATAGTAGTTCCCTATGTCATCCCTTCTGTAACCCCATCAAAAAGCTTAGACTATGGTTTATATTCAGGAGCATTTCACGGGGGCTGGGATGTTTTATAGAGGTACAAGCCATCACGTCGGTCCGAAGTTTGGGACAACCGCTCTGGTGAGGCATAGCTAGGGCTTGGGCTTTCATGGCTTAACCTTCATTGTGTGAGTGTGATCCCTAAACCCTAAGCCCTAGTTGATGGGTGTTTTATATACTGGTCAGCCTATGAGGAGCTCAAAGGAGCTCAGCCTTCATTGTAGGTACCATTCGAACCATATCAAAAGTGGACGTCAGTGAATCTGCTCAATTTGCCCAGGTCTGAACAAATTGTAAGTGCAATAAATCGGGACTCCAACATAGAGCCCAGAAATTAGAATGATCCCTTATATGGTGGCCCACAATAAGCTACCCTAATTTAGGGAAGCCCCAATCCCTATAAACCCCTACATAAGTGCAGCTTCCATGTCATGTTCCAGGCTCCTTTCCAGTTGATTTGATTCTCTATTTTTTTGAGGTAATATCCCTAAACCCTAAGCCCTGAACTCTAAGCCCTAAACCCATAACTCCTTAACTCCTAAATGGTAGCCGTTTCGGGCGTAACATCCCTAGAACCAGGAAGCCCTGACATCTGTTTAGCTTAAGCTGTACGGCTGTCAGCGTGAGGGTGCGGCTTGCAGATCTGACCGATGAGTCCTAAGTGGCCCTAGGGTGTAGGGTCTAGGGTTAGGAGGAACCCCCCCACCCTGCAACAGTGGTATACCAGAAATATAAGAGGACCCGAATATACTTACTAGTGTCCCTTATAGTCCCTAAACCCTAAACCACGTGGGGGGTTCACCTAAGGTATATGCTACCATTTAGAGGCTGTCAGTGGGGATTCATAAAGATTAGCCTTATCAGGGGGATATATATAGAGGGTATGTATAGGAGTAATAGAAAACAAAATGGAAACAACAGTTTAGGTTTTGGGTCTTAGGGATGATGCTACCTTGAGAATGGAGAATCACATGGAAAAGAGCATGGAAAATGACGTGGAAACTGGGAATATATGTGGGCCTCTGGGGAAAATGCAATGTAGAAGCCTGAGTGATTGCCAAAATTATGCTCCTAGCTTCCCTTTTACCATGGTTTCGGGTTACCTCAACTATACCTCAAGATGATACTGGTAATTATTTTGGCCCCATGTACTTTTGTGAAGCGATATAGGGCCCGATGTTAGCGGTAGCCACTTCGATGGAGCAGGAAGGGATGTTTTTCAGAGATTGGGCTGTGGCTGACTGCGTCTATCTCCAACATAGGCTTACCTTTTCACCCAAAGCCGAAACCCTGAGCTCTAAACCTTCTTCTACTCCTTGATATAGAGACTCCCAAGAAGGGATTTTGCCTGCTGCAATCCCCCAGGGTAGGCGCTGATCCAGGCAGTTTCTATCAACATGAAGCGGCGAAAAGTTTGTTCTTGGTTTCAAGTTTGGCTGCAAAACTGGATCTTAAGATAAAGCCTAGATAGAACAGCTATAGCAGTGGTACTAGCTACTGTGAGGGCAACTCAGATGCCTGCAGTCGTTGCTTTGCCCTTGGCCATAATGTTGGTGGATAAATGCCCTAGTGGCTACACTGACAGTATTACTTTCATTTCTACTAGTAGTGCTATTGCTACTACGCTTACCATTGCTATTATCACTACCATTAATATGTTTGCTGATATTATATCTGTTCTTAGTTGTCATTTCTATTCTTGATATTCTTTTCTATGAACTGCTTGAATTCTATGCTATTTCACAAACCTACAAACGTGGGCCCTCGGGCCGTATTTTTCTATATCGTTATTACTAGGATGAGTAGTATTATTCATAAGATTACAACAATTGCTCAATCCGACTCTTTGTCTTGGCCAGGTCCTGGATTCATCCGACGAAGAGCACCCACAGGAGCCTCCCTGCCATAGGGATTCTATGACTTGCAGATAGGGAAGATATTTCCTAAAGGGAGATATAGATAGGTAGATTGCTAGATATATATATATATATATTTTTTTTTGAGGAGCATATAGGGTTTGGGGTTTAGAGTTTGGGGCCTGGAGTATAGCTCCTATGATCTGCAGCTAGGGATCATGGAAAAGAAGCTGGAAACTATAATNNNNTTTAATCATGGAAAATCAAGTGGAAAACAAAATTGAACATGAAATGGCAATTGAGTGTCTGGAGTGGTTTATAGGGATTAAGGATTTCGGAAAATTTGGGATCCCTTTTTTGGTCCCCACAATAAGGACAATGAGCTATATAGGCGGTTTGCCCGATTTATGGAAACTCCCTGAAGCAGGTCGTCGTTATCATCTCTTGTCCCCTAAGCGGTTTGAGGGTTCAGGTTCAGGGTCTCCGGGTGTGCTTTGCTCTGGGATCGGAGCAAACTCCCATGATGCTGCGCTTATCAGTCTTGTTTAATTCTCGCTTGTCTGCTTTTTTTTTTTTTTTTTTT